>JAJGOT010000573.1:0-240000 GCA_022457155.1 Cladopsammia gracilis
TAACAATAGACAAATTCGGCTAACGCATTGTTGTATCCAATTCAAACCTTTTGGGATTAGAACTCTTTGTTCGTCATATTTCCATATCAATGAAGCATTGACATGGAAATTATGTTGAAATTTTGTGAACAAAGAATCTTATTCCCAGAAGGTTTGAATTGGGTACAACAATGCGTTAGCCGAATTTGTCTATTAAAACTTTTCCTCTTTCTCTTTCGGATGCACTCGTTCATAACAAACTCTAGGTCATAACTTTTTCGCAACTAAAGCATTGGCTATAAAACTCTGCGAAAAGTTATTATTATTTAGCAATAATATGATATAATTCGATTTAAACGGGAAAACATTTCGTGATTAAATTGTGGTGAAAGATTTGCTGAGACCGTATAAAGCAACGTACCTGGTTCTATACGTGAAATAATGTAAAGATTATCAAAACAACAACAACAAAACATTGAAGGAAAAGGGGATTAACAAAGGTATTAAAGCGGTAACGGTTCAGATTCGGATTAGGATAAGGATTAAAACTTTTCCTCTTTCTGATACTTCCGCTCAAGGTGGCTCCGTTGTTATTTCGGGCGCACTCATCCATGACAAACTTTGCGTCATAACTTTTTCGTCCCTAAAGCAATGACTATAAAACTTTGCGAAAAGTTACAGCTAATATGTATCAATAATATGACAGAATTCAATTTAACTGGGAAAACATTTCGTGAGTAAATTGTGGTGAAAGATTTGCTGAGGCCGTATAAGGCTACCTGGTTGTATACGTTTCTGAATAATCCTATGTGTCGAAGCCAAGAACGTGTTAGAACATCATAAAGAATAATCATGCGACATCACGTCTGCTGTACACGTTCGACGTACTATATTAATGAAAGAAAAAATTCGTGTCCCGAGCAGGATTCGAACCCACGCCTCCCCGTACACTAGTCGGGCGTGATATCCACTACACCATCGGGTCACCACGCTGGATACGTGGCAACTTATTGATGTTCGTAGATAGAACGTGGCCAATCCATGGAACATTTTTCTTTCATAGTACGTTTCATAGCCTCTGAAAACCTCTCCAGGTTTAGTGCATTTCTGAATAATCCTATGTGTCGAAGCCAAGAATGTGTTAGAACATCATAAAGAATAATCATGCGACATCACGTCTGCTGTACACGTTCGACGTAGTGATGTCGCATGATTTCTAACACGTTCTTGGCTTCGACACATAGGATTATTCAGAAATGTACTAAACCTGGAGAGGTTTTCAGAGGCTATGAAACGTACTATGAAAGAAAAATGTTCCATGGATTGGCCACGTTCTATCTAGTAACATCAATAAGTTGCCACGTATCCAGCGTGGTGACCCGATGGTGTAGTGGATATCACGCCCGACTAGTGTACGGGGAGACGTGGGTTCGAATCCTGCTCGGGACACGAATTTTTTCTTTCATTGATATAGTACGTCAAACGTGTACAGCAGACGTGATGTCGCATGATTATTCTTTATGATGGTTGTATACGTGAAAGAATGTAAAGATTATCAAAACAACAACAACAGATCGATAGCCGTGGGTCTATTTTTGGTTCAAATTTTGTTTTGTTTGGTTTTGATTTGTATTTTCTTTTGTTTGGCATTCAATATCATGATTAACATGGTTTTGAACAAATGCCGACACAAAGCTGAAACGAAAATAAAACTTAGACTGCTTGCAGCCGTCTCCGATTTCCTTGCTTCCCGAGGAAAACAGACGTCCTTTTCCGTGTGAAGCACAGGAAATGGAAGACGTCTGCGCGCAGGCTAATAAAACTAAATATCACAGCCAGTTATAAGACACGATATAAATGTATACACATCTACGCATACAAAAACATTTCAACGAAGAGAGAGATGACCATACAATCTTCTTCGAAGACCTTTAGGTCTACGATAAACGATAACATGTTTTTTCTTTACTCTTATGATTATGTCAACGTTCGTTTTCGCTTGACGCAAATTTTCCGCTTCCGCTTGTGATTTAATATCTCTAATGTCGCTTGTGAAAACTTCCTGTTAGCGCTAGTAGACTCCTGCGCAGCCGCTTTTTGGATCGTTGCCCAACGCTCCGACATAAATAACGGCTGTGTGGGAGACTAAAGAGTCAGTCATCGCTGAGTCACAAGAGAAGCTTGACCAAACAAGTTGTTCATTCTCAAAATGCCCTCGTCGCTTGTTTTTTTCGTACTGATTTTTATATTGATAGTTGCAGTGAATTGCGCCAACTCGGCCAATAACGAGACACCTCCTCCCGCCAAAACCTGCGAGAAGCCGGTAGTTTGTAATAATTATTGTAACCCGACTGTGAGTCATGATTCGCATTTCAGCGATGCCATAAAGAACTTGGAAAAGAAGCTGGACAAACTCATTGCACTGGCGAACAAAACTTCTACTCCAGGTAAAGTGACTTGAGAGTAATAGGCCATTTGCACGATGACGTCATTTTACTACTACTACCAGAATTCATTTCGTTTTTCCTTTCTTATTTAAATTTTGTAATCCCAGTGCGGTTTAAATAACAATAGCCCTAATTTGCACTACAAAACAAAAAACTGAAGGATTCTGGTAGTAGTAGTCAAATGACGTCATCGTGCAAATGGCCTATTCAAGAAATGAAGTTTTGATTTCATGTTTACATCTAACGAGATTTTATTTTCTTTACAGCTGGTCCAGCTGTTCCCGCCTCTTCTTGTAAGGAACTGTACGAGAAACACCAGTAAGTTTATACATACATTTGAAAGGTATTTTGATGCACCTTAACATTAAATTAGCCGTTCACATTTTGTCGCGGTATTTGATTTAAGGGCCGTCGTAGATTTCAGCTGGAACCGGAAAATTCGCAATCTCGATAGGGTGAACACGGCTAGAAAACGAAAACACGTAACATTTGTAAATATTGCCAGCATGAAACCAAAAATCCCAACATTTGCACAATTTGATAGATTTGTAAAAGAATTCAAGCCTGAACATAGGTGATCATTCACGCCTCTGAAGTTAAGAAACATCTGGGTCCTCTGATGGCACTGGAAGCAGTGAAATAAAGAATTGTATTAGTCGCTTATTTGACGACCTTAAAGTCAAAATTTTAAGTGACATTTTACCATGTTTATGGTACATTGTTTTCAACATGCATGATTACAATAAAATCGTTACGAACTTGATTATCCACGAAAAAAAAAACATCCTATTCTTGGCTTTCACTTACGTCATATCAAAATTCAGAAGCATTACAAAATAGATTTCGAATCCAAAATGTTTATGGAATTGTAGAGAGTTTAAAACTACACATCTTGGCCAAAGTTTGAAGCGCAAAAGCATTTCGTTCAAGAGTTATAGGCGAACGAGTATTAGATATTTTTAGTAAGAAATGTATGGAGCGGCCATCTTTGTGCCCCACTTAGGGGCACAAAGATGGCGGCCAAAACTTCAAAGTCTTAATTACACAAAAAATCACATCCAAAAATATTGTATTTGCTATAAGCTCCATTAACTCGGCTTATAAGCACTTACAATGCAAACAATAACTTTCAGCTGATTCAATTTTGTTTATTTTCGCGGCTTATCTGAAATAGCGTGACGCATTGCGTGACACATTTAAAACCTTTGTAAATCGGAAGCAAAACATCGTTAAAACCTGAAACTTTTTGTGAAAGATTATAATACATTTTTTCGAATTTCGTCGAAATTTCGATATACCGAATGTGTTATTGAATTGAGAGACACGGCCGTATCCTTTGTTATTTTAGATCCTTTATATCATCCTAGCGCCCCCTATATAATTTCTATATTGCTTCCATTCAGTTTGATACAGGTGCACGCCCGCGCAATTTTCTTAAGTTGTTCGCGTGCTTGGCTTATTTAGTTGACTTGTGTGCTTAGTTCTTTATTTAACGTACTACATTTATTTTGCGTTGTTTTCCTTACTAATAGTGTCTTGTCAGTAACCGTGCTCACACTGTGGGTGGCTCCCCCTAAAACGTTCTGCAATTGGCATAGGATTTGATGGAGCCGAAACCATTTGTGGAATTGCACACATTTTAGGCATCCTACTGATGAACAGTTACGAAATTCAGATATTTTTAGAAGCCACATTTATTTGAAGTCTGTCCCCTTTGAATTCATTCACGATTTGCTATTATTGAGGGAGTAGTGTAAAAAGGGGGGGTGCATGAATAGTAACAAATTTTATATATTATATTTGTATGAAAGAATTTGTTCATTCGACGTCGTTTAAAGAGAAAGAAAATCTTTTCTTTTATGATTTTCTTCCCAAACAGTTTGAAAACAAGCCAAGTGTATACGCTGATGTTTGGTTTACAAAAGATTCCTGTTTACTGTCACATGGGAAACTTTGGATGTGGAGATGGAGGATGGACACTGGCCATGAAGATTAATGGCACAAAGGTAAACATTTTTTCCATTTGTTGTCACTGTCTGCGAAATAGATGTTAATCTTTCTCATTCTTAAATACAGAAAACGTTTCACTATGATGCTCATCTTTGGAAAGACACAAATCCATACAACATTGCAGGCGGGAAGACTGATTTTGACACACAAGAGACCAAGCTACCGACCTACTGGAACACACCATTCTCTAAGATCTGCCTCGGTATGAGGATCGGCCATCAGAAAAGGTTTGTTGTAATCAACAAGACCGCAAACTCTCTGTACTCCCTGATCGCTGATGGCAAATACCGCGCCACGTCACTGGGTCCAAACACGTGGAAGCATCTGATTGGTTCACAGGCCTCCTTGCAGACCAACTGTAACAAGGAAGGGTTCAATGCTATGAGTGACCAAAAAGCCAATTCGAAAGCAAGGATCGGTATCCTTGGTAACAATGAAGACGACTGCGTTTCATGTGACTCCAGAATCGGGTTTGGTACTGGAGGAAGACATGACGACACCAACACATGTGGAAATGAGGCTACACATTCACCAGACAACGGAGACAAGCACATCAAGACCATGGGATACATCTTGGTTAAATAATAAAGAACTATAAACATTCCGTGAAGATCGGCAAATATAGATTTTCAAACGAGAGATTTTTTTATTTAGTTACCGAATGTGCATTTTGGCTTGCTGCTTCAGCTTTCTCTCAGAAAATAATCGAGAAAAGAACCCAAAGTAGGAATAATTTGTCTGCTAAGCGCTGACGTCAAATGATTAAGTAAATGTTCTGATAAATAAAATAGGGAAAACTTCAATTATGTTTGTTTTTATTTATAGAATAAGCGACACTTCTTTTCTGGGGCGCTAAACTGGGTCCTGAAGGTACTGACTGCTTACAAATTTCGCCTCTTTTCACTAATCTACTTTCCTCTAACCCAAGTGAGTTCCAGATGTTTTTTTCTCGCGTGTTTTCGTATATGATTATCGAGCAGCCAAGCTAAGAGAACGCCTTGTTATTAAAAGCACAATTTTAAACTACCAGGTCCTTCCAAACCAAAACTTCTGAAAAAGATTAGCTGAGATCACAGGTACAATCCTGAGTGGGGGATTTTAGATTTTCTTTTTACACTTAAAAATTTATTGAAAATAAAATTCTAAGTGTCGCCATTGCGTTATATAAGTCTTAATAAGGTGTCCGACGTCCCTCTAAACGGTATTCTTTAGGCACAACCCTGGAACTGGGTACTGTACACATCACCGTTTGGAATTTTAGATTTAGAATGCACAAATCTCCCAAAACGCATAAACTATTACTTTTAACTAAAAAATTGAAATTTGTAATAGAGATACACGAGAAGGCAAGGTAACTTTATTTGTATTATTCTATAGGAAAATCCATTACCTGACGAGGGAATTCCACGTTAAATTTCACGAGAAAAACCGATATCGCACGAATCGCGAAGCGATGAGTGCGATATCGGTTTTTTCGAGTGAAATTTAACGTGGAATTCACGAGTCAGGTAATGGATTTTCCTTGAATCGCATAGCCTTTACAATAATGAAAATTTGGTAAATGTTGCGAATTTTAGCGCGCAGGGGGAGGAGAGCCATTTTCAACAGCTCTAAATCAACTGTCAAAATGTCAGGAGTGAGCCAATAGGAATCAAGTGAAAAATCACAAACAACCTCGTGGATTACAAACTTTCGTTTTCTAATTCTTCACACGAGCTTTTTAACACTAAATAGCCTTCTATATTTCAAATCAAGCCGTCTTTACAATAAGATCAGATTCAAGTTTTGACAAAATGAGCTCAAGATGGATCAGGACGACATCTCCACTGAATGAAAGAATCACGCACTCGGAGTGAAAGTACGTCAAACAACAAAACAGTGGTAAGTACTCCAAATCTAAATCTAACAACCGCTTACAATTAAATAATTCGGCGGTTCAATATCATGTCCAATGTTTTTCAAAGTTCAACTTCTTCAAAACAAAAACGAAGCATTACTAAAAAGTCAACATTACGTTTCAGCTCATCACAAGTTTACCGAATATTCACTTTAAAGAGAGCTGCTGGGATTAACATTTGACTGAAAGCTGATGGAAATATTTAGTGGGGAGTTGTTGAACGTTACCCCGGTAAACAGTCCGCCAAGAGCACTAGCTGTTAACGCTGCAGGGTTGCTGCCATCGTTATTTACGGATGCTGTGCTGTTTTCCTGGGTGGTTTGCAAGGCAGAACTGTTAACCTCGCGTAAAACCTGTGCGCGAACCTGTGTTGACGAACCAGGCGACGAAGCGCTGTTGGCGTTGGAAGTTGTGGTAGCAGACGAAAAACCAGCCAACTTGTTAGACATCTGTCGCTGTTTTTCCAACGGGTTGTGGCTGTAACTTGAAATGGAACCAGGGTCGGCGTGTCCTGTAAGCTCTGAAATTTCCAGAGGATGGAATTCATCTCGCAAGCTTTGGATGACAGTTTTGCGACCGCTTGAATTTGTGAACTTTCCATCCAATGATGCGAAAGAGGCGATTTCCTGCATCTGCTTTGCAAGTTTATTTCGGCCGACTGGAACCATCTTATACCACACGTCTGATGTTGGATTATCGACTGGAGTCAGGAAGAAATTACGAGGAACTTTGTCACCTTTAGGACGGTGTGCGACATACTCTGTGAATGCTCGATATGGGTCTCGTTCTCCTCCATCCGTTTGCCAAATCTTGTTGTTGTACTTTCTTGCTCGTTTGGCCGCGCTTCCTTCGTCTCCTTGGCGGTTCTTTGTTTGCCGTTCTTTGTATTCAATATACTGTTCAGTGATTGTAAAATCTTCCAGCTGACAATCGTACTGCTCCTTGAAAGCTCTCATTCCGAGGTGCGTTACATTGTTCCACCAAACTAGATGGAAAAGCGAACGGGGATTGTGAAGACCAATCCCTCCGGATGACCACAACTTCTCGACTTCAGCATCTTCAAGTGGCTGGGCTGCGTTTGGTTTGTTTCCGAACCCTTTCTTCTTCAAATCTTTTTTCTTCACGGAGAGCATGGTGGAAACTTCCTCAAACTTCTCGATGTCAAAATTGTCGGGAGCCGGCGGACACTGCCGTTCAAGGAAATATCTTCGGAGACCATTACGGTAGGTCTGTAGTGAACCAGGCTCATATTCTTTGCCCTTGCTATCCTTCTTTGTTTGGCGTATTTCAATGAAGAAATGCTTCAGAAGTTGAGGAGCTTCTGCTGCAGAGATTTTGTTTAAGTCAAGTTCAGTTTTGTGTTTTTCCACGTACCATGATTGCAAGCGACGAACGGATGTACTTGTACTTTTCTTAGTATTTTCTGAGGCCATGTTTTCTTTAAAAGCAGCCAGTTCTTCTTCTGTGTATGTGACAACTGACACTGCTTCTTCGTCGGCGTTTGAACTTGTACTTGCATCTTTTTCTTGGCTAGTTGTGGCCATTTCCTCTGCGTTGCTTCGTCGCTTTCTTGTACTCGCTAGAGAAAGCGGCTTTTTAACACGCTCCAAAAAGTCGAAGTTTAAACTGAAACAAGGATAATCTTCAACGCTATTGACTTGAAACAGATTTTTCTTTTCGTTTGCTTTTGTACTAGGTGATAATGGAGTGGAAAACATTATTAACAAGACGCTGTGGGAGCGTATACTTGGGCGTCGATGTATTAGGCATATTGGAGAATAATTGTCTTGGGAATCTGCATGCACGTTATTTCACGGTTTGATGATAGGGAGTATTCGGATAGTGTGAGCAGTCTAACAAAGAAGCGCGTTAACCGTCTAAAACAAGAAGACACAGTACAGCGAGATCGCACGCAAATTATTAAAGTAGCGTGTCCACTGTGTCAAAAGACGAGTACATACTGAAAAATACAAATCGATGCCTACTTTGTACTTACCGTTGAAAAAAAAAAGGCCGTATGTCAGAGTTTCCCGATGGTTGTTATTGGTTTTAGCTAAATCTTGTAACTAGCTGGTCTGTGTTTCCGACACTTTTGAAGTGAATGCAAATGTAGCCGCAAAGTGGCTTTTCGAAGCCATGATGTAATTGCCTGGTCCGGCCCGAGGGCAAAACAACTTTTCCAATTGAAAGTTTTGCTGGAAGTATTCCCGCCGTTATTGTAATAAAGTTTGAATGAAACATAAATTTAATCAAAGTTAACGACAGAAGTGATAATTTAGGAGGAGAGAAACAAATTTAGCCCTTTGAAATATATTTTTTCAGTTGAGGTAAAAATGTTGCAATTTGCATAATGTGAAAGTAATTTGAAACCTTTCCAGTAACGCATAACGCAGCTGTTTCATAAAACATCTCGCAATCAGACACACGAAAATATATCCAGTTTTTATTCCTCTGTATCCGAAACACAGAAAAGAAAATTAAATGAAAAAGTGATCGCTTTAAGGTTATTTTCGCCCGAGAAACTAACTAGCTAGCGGAAGCAAAACTCGCAAGAAACGTCTCGCAAGACACAGCGTGCATTGTTTACATCTTCTCTCGGCGGTGAATTTTTGCACCCAAAGTTTCAGTTGGCTGTTCTGTTCCTTCAACTTCACGAAATCAAAATCAATGAAAAGCAAACAACCGAAAGAAGTGAAATTAGTTGGGATTCCTACCACGCTTAAGTTTCTTCCTTCGCTGTCCACTGTTCACTTCTTATTAAATAAGCGCTATGTATGTATTCGTCTAAATTATCTTCTTCATGTTCGTTTAAACATGTTTTAGCGGGTTTCCGTCATGAAGGTATCTTAAATCGCGAGTGCCAAATACTTTCGCAGTGTCTTCTTGAGTAATTTCCTTACGCATATTGAATATGAAACTATTAGATGCAACAGAGAAAACACAACTCGCACTTTGTGACGTTCGCCTCGCATCAACAAACAGGTGTACTCCACTGCGGTCAAACGAGAGAAATTTGCAAACGTTAATCAAAGTACTTCAAAGTTAAGGTTGTCATTTTTACTGTTTATTAAAAGTTTCATATATTAACAATACACTGTCAACTCACTAAACGTTTTGAAAGTTTACTAAAAAAGTTCTAAGCGTTTGAAAACTATGAACCGCAGAACTGTCGGCGCCATTTGCCAACACAATTTTGCTCAGGCACGAAGCGTTTTGATCAGTTTTCAACGATCGAAAAAAGCTCGTTATTTTGAGCCGGAAAGATGAAAAGATAGTTACATAAACTAATTATTTTATACATCCTTGCCCACGTTTCCACTTACTACTAAATGAATCCCACCAAATAAAACGAAAAACGCCTCGGACGTGTGATCGCGGTGAAGGTTTGAACAATCCCGCCATCCCCAGAGTTGCGCAATACTGCACATTTGTGGACGACCAAACTGCATTTTAATACTTGGTCGCTACGCCCAAGTAAAAATGCATTGTTTCTATATTGTTTCCGAAATTTTTTATTGAAGCGACAGCGTTGCTATGGTCGTTGCTACGGTGCAATATCGCGCAGCCTCGCTCTCAAGTCGCAATTCCACGTTGAATACCCCCTGTTCTCTAGCCAATCAGAGCACGAGAATTCCCTGACCTATGCGATTCTAACGAAAAAAGAACGATTTAGGTTACAAATGTTATAAATACATCTAATATACAGTGTTTTAAGGAAATTTCCTAAATGAAAGACTATATATAAACTTAAAGTGAAGAAGAGGTGAAGTCAATTAAAGTTACTTGTCAAACGAAATGCACAATATTTTACAATTTACTGCGACGGTTGTAGAAAATCTAACTTCTTGAATTTCTAAACCTTCTCACTTTGGCCGTGTTGTGAATAGCAATTCTAAAGGCTGAAATACACTAACTTGCCAATAGCGGAGGTAAAAACATAAGAGGAAGGGGCGAGGAATGGTCTGGTAACCAGAAACCCAATATATTTTTAGGGGGCATTACAGTGGTTTTCAATTGAGTGTCGAAAGTAATTTCGTAATTGCTACGCTTTGTGATTGGCTAAAATATCTCGTGCCACTTTCCCAACCAATCAGAAGTAAACCCAAACCCAAGCGTGACTTGCTCGCAAGCGTTTTCCCGCGCTTGACGCCGGCTACATGTATTTGCTATGAGTTCTGATTGGTTCATTGGATTGTCAGCGTCTGTTGTGATTGGCCAGAGTAAGTACTTTGGTTTTGTTTTTACGACACTCAAATGAAAACCGCTCTGTCTTCAAAATGACGAAATTTGTCATTTCCTGGTATGAGAAGACTTTCTGGATCTCAAAGAAACGCTAGTAGGTTCCTGCGATTCTAAAATAGTGTCGGCGTCTTCGAGGCACTCGTCCGGTAGCTTGTTGGTCAAAAGCATGGCTGTTCCAGTGAAGCGTCGTACATTATGACTCGTGGAGCGCCGATGTGACAACCCAACATCGCCGTCTCCTTGCTGGATCGAGGTAAACAAACTCCTGAAACAACAAACGAGAATATTAAATACGCTCTCAAAGAAAACTTAGTCGTGCTGGACCAATGCCTTTGAAAGAAATTAGTGTTTTAACTGCGCTATAAATTGAGGCCCCGTCCACACGAAGACGATTGTAAACGCAAACGCTAGTAAACGCAAACTTTTTTATGCGTTTAGGACTTCCGTCCACACGAAGACGATGAAAACGCTCACCGTAAACGCATAAATTCGAAAACGCTCTCCAAAGTGGAAAAATTTGAAAACGCCGTTTATGCGTCTTCGTGTGGACGGCCGTAAACGTATATTTTCGTAAACGCTGTGAAAACGCTGACGTCAGATGTCAGCGCCAGTCTCTTTTATAGAGTGCGTCTCCAAGATGGCGTACACACGAGTGTTGAGCTGTGTCATGCTTGCGCTTATTTCAAGCATAATTGCGAGCATTCAATTGAATCTTGCAATAATCGATATACAGGAAAACTACAAAATGTGGCGTGGGGTGGGGTGGGGTGGGGTGGGGTGGGGTGGGGGAGATGACATCAACAATGGACCGATAGCAGCTGAGGCACCTTCATAAGCTGACGCCCGATCTCAATCTCGTAAGTGCATGTAAAGCGCCATGAGACATGTGATATGTGCGCTTAAGTCTATTTTTTAAGGGTGCGTTCGATTGAAAGTATTCAGGAAATAAAAATATGCATAATAGTAAAAAAATCGTATTTTGAGAGCCACTAGAAAACTATCTATCTGCTATTGATGTATCATAAGCATGTTTTCAGAGATTTACACTGCAAGTGTACATGAACAAACAATTCTCAAAGACTATTCTGTTTACCGTATTTTCTCAATTAAACGCCCCCGGCGTTTATTTCAAACTTGGCCTAGTGAACCCGGCGTTTCTTTGAATCAGCAGTTTATTCTCGCCCGCCATTTTTTAGGAAAGGGTTATTATTCGTTTTTCTTGGCAGCTGTGTACCTTGCCATTAAATCTTCAGTTTATTATCCCACAAATAAACGTTTGAGGGGCTTACGTACAACTTCCTCTATTATACTCGGCGTTTATTCGGGGCCCGGCGTTCAATCGAGAAAATACGATATTCTTATTCCGGAATACAGTCATACAAACGCGCCTTTAGTCAAGGAAAAAAATGTGCCGAAAGAAATTGAAAGAAATTCTCTTTTGCGAAAGCTTTGGAGAAATTTCTTCTGGTTGCTCAACCCTCCGCTCAAAAATAGAATGATCCGTCCCTATTATTGCTTTCAGTTAACAAGCGCAGTTACTCTTACTTGAGTTCCTGCAGCCTTTGATGTTCTTCCTCGTCCTCCTGATGTCGATCCAGTGTCTTTTTAGTATAACGTGCAAAGCTGATGTAGAGTAGAACAGTACTGCCAAGGGTTACCACAAGAACAGAAACGACCTGTGGCAAGAATTCTCTCGCTTCATCACTGCTCGCCACATCCACGGAGAACCGAGTGCTAAGCTCACAAAAACTACAGGGAAGAAAATCCAAGGCAACTGTGAAAACACCAGGAAAACATTAAAAAAAATATATAGGTGCTTTTCAATTGAGTGTCAATAGTAATTTCACAATTGCTTTGGTTTTTGCATTGCTACGCTTTGTGATTGGCTAAAAAATCTCGCGCAACTTTCGCAACCAATCAGAAGTAAAACCAAAACCAATCGTGACTTGACTCGCACGCGTTTTCCCGCGCTTGGCGCCGGCTACCTGTAATTACTTTGAGCCCTGATTGGTTCATTACATTATCTGCGCCTGCTGTGATTGGCCAGAGTAATCAGTTTGGTGGTTTTACGACACTTAAGTGAAAACTCGGGATATATTAGAGCGGCTCTAATATATTCCAGTTGAACAGTTAGCCTTGCTTCATTAGGTCCTTCGTATTTATATCAAATTTGCTGACAAGATCCACCAGGATCCGACGCTTTTGCACTGTCCGTTGGCCCTTGCAGATATTTCTAAAGTGTTCATCTAATATGATAATTACTTTGCTACGAAAAAAAAAAAATAGGCAAGAAGTAAAGTAATTTTGAATTAAAAAAAGAGAGATGAACTGCAGGGAAAAGCACTTCTGGTTCAAACGCCGTACGTTAGAGGTGTTACCTGCGCTGTACTGGTGTTGCTGGGTCTGAATAAGATTTTAGTTAGGCACGGTATTTCTTACACCCTTCCACTTCCAGAGTCAGTTATGACTGACATGTAACGTACTTCTAACGTTTGAGTCTGTGGATGAAATCCTATGGTGTGACCATTCAAATGAAACCTCTTCAGCAGTACTTTTGCATGGTACCATTTGTTCTAACTTTTGAGTCTGTGGATGAAATCCTATGGTGTAACCATTCAAATGAAACCTCTTCAGCAGAACTTCTGCATGGTACCATTTGTTCTAACTTTTGAGCCTGTTGATGAAATCCTATGGTGTGACTATTCAAATGAAACCTCTTCGGCAGTACTTTTGCATGGTACCATTTGTTCTAACTTTTGAGTCTGTTGATGAAATCCTACGGTGTGACCATTCAAATGTAACCTCTTAAGCAGTACTTTTGCATGGTACCATTTATTCAACTTTTGAGTCTGTGGACGAAATCCCATGGTGTGACCATTCAAATGAACCTCTTCAGCAGTACTTTTGCATGGTACCATTTGTTCTAACTTTTGAGTCAGTTGATGAAATCCAATGGTGTGACCATTCAAATGTAACCTCTTCAGCAGTACTTTTGCATGGTACCATTTGTTCTAACTTTTGAGTCTGTCGATGAAATCCCATGGTGTGACCATTCAAATGAAACCTCTTTGGAAATACTTTTGGAAAGCACCTTTTGTTTTTCAATATTTCAGAACATGAAATTTGGGATTTGTCTTGAATTTACCGGCTTTTGGCACTCTCGGAATTTGAAGAGTTAAGGGAAAACAGACCTTCTCATAAGATGCTGAACCTGCTGTCATTTGATTACGGCGTTAAACGTGAAAGATTTTTTTCGGGCGAATGGGAGCTAGATACGCATCTAAAGTGTGCGTAAGTACTATTTTGGAAACAAACAACACTTGCCTCAAATGAGCACCAACAATTTTGAGTTGAAATCGAAATAAACCGGAGCCTTGAAACACTAACTGGGAGATCCCTGATGAATTTAAAATCTCGTACGGTTGGCGTCCATCAAATGTCTTGTCACTTGCGCCAGGCTCAAAACAGCTTTGATAGTTCTGTAAGGAAAACAGGCTTCCATGTTAGTTAAGGGATAGTGTCGGGGCTGATAGCGGCTGATATATCGTGTTTTTATGATTATGGCCAGGAGCTTGCTTTAAACTTGCTTTATTATCTTTAAATAGGAGGAACATATCGACAAAAGGGATGAAAACAAAGAAATGTAAACCAAAGATACAAAATAGCGTCTGAAAAGGTTAAAATTTCACAAGAATGGCAATTTTGATTTCTTGACCGCCTGTCACGAAATTAATTAGATGAACTGTAATCCACTTCCATCTTTGCAATCCCGCACTTCAAGTTATCTCCAAACTGCGGCTTCTGTTTTGGTCTATATAATCTATTTAACTATTTAAGTGGTATATTTGATGGCATTTGGCAATGTAACACAGAAATAAGGAAAGCAACATTTTCATTTTTAGTTCGGCGGGACAGTGTCTCTTTGGAGGAAAAAATCAAAGGGGACTCAGTATACAAACAAACATTTTGTGTCCAGAGGTGTGTTATATCTCCAGAGGTATTCCCTGACAGTTTTCTCCATGACTGAGCTTCCTTTGTACACCCAGCCTGTCAACAAAGACATGAAGAAATGTGAGGAACTGGACTGGAGTACCAACTACGAGGGATAGACGAGCAGGCAATCATTTTCCCAGATTGAAGCTTAATTATCTCTGATTAATTAATAGCCCCTGCTAAGATCTGTTTTTCCCCCATAGTCAAACACCGAGCAAAATACCTTTGTATTAGGAAGCATGTCCTTAAGGGGATAAGCAATCTGTTAATGGTTCTTAAAATTAACAAAACCCCAGCTGAAGCAATTTTTGTCATAACATCAAATACTTCACTATGACAGCTGTAAGTTCACCTCTCGTACCTCACTCATAGTTGCAGTGTATCCGTAATCTGTCCTCCCCATTTCTTCCCACACTACATAGTCTGTATGCACCTCTTGTACAAATCTATTTTCTTCATACCTGTTGAGAAATCAAATCAGTTAGAGCGTTTAGAGCAGTTTTCAATTGAGTGTCGTAAAACCAAAACCAAAGTAATTACTCTGACCAATCACAGCAGTCGTAAACAATCCAATGAACCAATCAGAGCTCGAAGCAATTACATGTCGGAGGCACCAAGCGCGGGAAAACGCGTGCGAGCAAGTCCGATTGGTTTTGGTTTTACTTCTGATTGGTCGAGAAAATGGCGCGAGATTTTTTAGCCAATCACAACGCGTAGCAATGCAAAACCAAAGCAATTGCGAAATTACTTTCGACACTCAATTGAAAACTGCTCTATACACAACTAGAGGATTACCACAGTGCAGTTGAGCACCAAAGCAAACTACTTGTTAAAGGCTATATGGAAAAACTACCCTGGGTACTGGCATAATCTTACATGTCATTTAATAATAGAGCGATTTTCGCTCTATCCCAATGAAACAATGTAAAACACTAGGTGATGCAATGAGCAAACGGGACACTTGATTTATTAGTTGCAATCATCGAAGCAATAAACATGGCATTACCCTAACACCGCCGTGTCTTCCATAACACTGCAGATTTTCTGATACCAGATTCGCATGCTTTCGTAGAGACTATCAGACGATCGGGACGATCGAAATCTGTCCCAGAAAGCATCATTATATCTCAGAATTCATTGCTCTTTTCTGTGTTCCAAAATGGCGGCAGTACCGTGTGAACTGATCTCTTCACTATTTGTGGAGGAGGTTCAAAAATATGAGAGTGTCTTTACAATAATTTTTTTAAGAAAACAAAGACAAGTACGGATGGTTGAATTGTTGGCGACAGATAGGAGAAAGACTCGACATTGACGCGGCCGAAGATCATGTCATAGATCATGTCAGAGATCTTCACATTGCTTGTAGTTTTTTATGATCCTCGAAGGGCCTTAAAATTAAAAAGTTTTGACCAAAGCGAGAACAAATAAAACTTTTTTAACTGCCGTGAGTACCAGATGTTTTTCTCGCTTGTTTTCGTAGATTATTATTGAGCAGCCAAGCTAAAAGAACGTCAAGTTGTTCAAAGCGCATGTAATCGATTTTAACCTTTTTTAAACTTCCAGACCAAACCTTCTGGGCAAGATTCTTGTCCTCGTTTCTAAATTGACTAATTTCAAACTGAAACTTCGGTTTAGACAGCTTTCAAAAAAGAAAAACTTTGGTTGAAGTTTAATTCTGCACTAGCGTTAACCTGCTTTCAAACCCCATACCCAGGGTATAGCAAAACTATACCCCACTCCAGAATTAAGTGTTACTTTAAAAAGCGCAAAACATATAATATTCATATCAGTGAAAACCCAAAAATAACGGTCCAGTTTTGTTTAAAATTGTTTCACTAGTGCTTTAAAAGTAAAAACAGGTGTCTCGGGCTGCAGAAGGCCAGGATGAAAATGGATTGCAACTTGAAAATAACGTTTGTCGCATTGTGTCTTGGAAAGCTCGCTAAAACTCATAATGGTTTATTCTCTCTTGGGTGTCCTGTGGTTAATCGCCTTGTGTCTTGGAAATCTCGCTAAAACTCATTATGGTTTATTCTCTCTTGGGTGTCCTGTGGTTTATCGCCTTGTGTCTTGTAAAGCTCGCTAAAACTCATTATGGTTTATTCTCTCTTGGGTGTCCTGTGGTTTATCGCCTTGTGTCTTGGAAATCTCGCTAAAACTCTTATTATGGTTTATTCTCTTGGGTGTGCTGTGGTTTACCGCCTTGTGTCTTGGAAATCTCGCTAAAACTCTTATGATGGTTTATTCTCTTGGGTGTCCTGTGGTTTATCGCCTTGTGTCTTGGAAAACTCGCTAAAACTCATATTATGGTTTATTCTCTCTTGGGTGTCATGTGGTTTATCACCTTGTGTCTTGGAAAACTCACTAAAACTCTGATTATGGTTGATTCTCTCTTGGGTGTCCTGTGGTTTATCGCCTTGTGTCTTGGAAAACTCACTAAAACTCATATTATGGTTGATTCTCTCTTGGGTGTCCTGTGGTTTATCGCCTTGTGTCTTGTAAAGCTCGCTAAAACTCATTATGGTTTATTCTCTCTTGGGTGTCCTGTGGTTTATCGCCTTGTGTCTTGGAAATCTCGCTAAAACTCTTATTATGGTTTATTCTCTTGGGTGTGCTGTGGTTTACCGCCTTGTGTCTTGGAAATCTCGCTAAAACTCTTATGATGGTTTATTCTCTTGGGTATCCTGTGGTTTATCGCCTTGTGTCTTGGAAAACTCGCTAAAACTCATATTATGGTTTATTCTCTCTTGGGTGTCATGTGGTTTATCACCTTGTGTCTTGGAAAACTCACTAAAACTCTGATTATGGTTGATTCTCTCTTGGGTGTCCTGTGGTTTATCGCCTTGTGTCTTGGAAAACTCACTAAAACTCATATTATGGTTGATTCTCTCTTGGGTGTCCTGTGGTTTATCGCCTTGTGTCTTGCAAAACTCGCTAAAACTCATATTATGGTTTATTCTCTCTTGGGTTTCCTGTGGTTTATCACCTTGTGTCTTGGAAAACTCACTAAAACTCATATTATGGTTTATTCTCTTTTGGGTGTCCTGTGGTTTATCACCTTGTGTCTTGGAAAACTTACTAAAACTCATATTATGGTTTATTCTCTCTTGGGTTTCCTGTGGTTTATCACCTTGTGTCTTGGAAAACATCTTGGTGTTCTATAAGCATTTTGTGATTAATAAAGGTACTTAGTTTTAATCTGGCGCAGTTTTGATCCGAAAACGACTAAATCACCATGACATTCATATCATCATGTACTTACAGATCCAGAACCAACTTGAAACTCTCAGACAAAGCTGCCTCCAAATGACAAACATCATGTCCATTTACACCTTGAACCTAAAAACAATATTTATTAGAATATTTTTCACACCAGCAGGCGGTTACCTAAAATATAATTCGTTTTCATTTCTGTATTTCCTCGTATAAGCATCTGGAGCCTCACAAAATTGATTCTGATGTAATAGTCCCTGTTGAGACAACTAGGCTCGATACCAGCCGCTGTTAGACCGGACGCGAGAAAGCGGCGGAAATCGAGCCTAGAGACAACCTGCTCCTTTTCGAACTCTTCCCAATAGAGTTCCGACTCACATATCGTATGACCAGTATTATATTATACTAGAAATACGTGTCTCGCAGAACCTCGCGAAGCTCGGGGGAGGATGCACTGCAAAATTTTAGCGATGTGGGAGGGAGAGATGGAATTTCTGATTTAAATGGTGAGGTTGGGTTGCTTGCTGGCAATGACCTCATTTAAAGTTGAGACATTTTCGTTCTCAATCTCTTCAATTTAACTTGTACTTTGTGCCCTGTCTTCCTAAAATAAAATAAATGGGAGCTGGTGTTGGTCAGTGTTGGGTTTTGAGCTGTGGGTCGCTGTAACTGCCATGGGACTGCCATGGGACTGCCCCCCCCCCCCCCCCCCATCTTCATTAATTTTTGTCAGAAGGAAAATTGGCCTGAAAGTGGATGTATTAAGTACTGTTGTGGGATATGGGTCCAGGACAATATGCAGCGGTGTTCTGTTTATTTTGATTGTCTTAATTAAATTCCATTTTTGAAACTTGTGAGCTAGTGCTATCTCCTGTTCCCTTTACATACTACTATAGTTTTTGTTCTATATACTGGGAATCAAACAATTGGTAATGCAATTCTCTATTCGTTTGAATGGTTTTGATCACAGGAGG
Organism: Cladopsammia gracilis; assembly: GCA_022457155.1. NCBI lineage: Eukaryota > Metazoa > Cnidaria > Anthozoa > Scleractinia > Dendrophylliidae > Cladopsammia > Cladopsammia gracilis. Next base: position 18,756 of record JAJGOT010000573.1, read on the forward strand.
TTACTGCTGCTGAAAAGTGATGTTGTCCAAAAAATAACAACTCAATGGTGAAAGTGGCATGAGATTCTCCCAGCAGTAACAATACTATATTTTGGATACAGGTCATGGGAATTACAAAATTGATTACAAAACATGAATATTCAAGATGAAGCAACAGATTCTCTGCAAATACCATAAGCAATGTATAGAGACCTGGATGGATAATTTGTAGGTTACGACCAAGACTTAGGTCTTCATGACCAGTTAGCGCCTTTAAAAATCTTAAAATGAAAATTAAATTGTTGATGTACATTCTCCTTACTGGTGTCAATGCAGTTCACATAGCCATATAACTACAGTGAATTTGTATTCAATTTCCACAAACAACTTATGTTGAAGGTAATCAGGTTCTCAATTTGTATAATCTATGTACTTGCTCGTACACTGATATTGTGAGGCGATTTAAGATACTGATCACCGTTCCAATAATAAATGTGAAGCAGTAGTCATTGATGTGTCATGTGTTTAGCTACATGTATACAGTTGCTACACATTGACATTAGCTGGTCATGATTGCTAACAGAAAATTGTTTTTTCGTAACAAAATGTTTTTACCCAAATTGTAAATAGAAATTCTCCTTACCAAACCATTCGAATGTTATTTCTTATTGAACTATTTTATGAAGAATGCTGCATTAAAACTCAAGATACTGTATACGTATACAACTCGATCACTGTTTCATTCACAAATGCTACATCATGTAAATGTTGTATATTTGGGAAATAATTTCCACCTGTGTGATCTGTAGTTTTGATCATTTAAAAAGTTCCTTGGTGACGTTAGTAAGAATATCAATAAACATCAAATTACAGTGTGTAGTAAGAGAATTATTTTTCAGTGTTTGATTATCCTCTCAGTAGTTTAGCCGGTGATTTGAGCTACACTTCTTAATCGCTCTTCTTCTCTGAGCCTTTCCTGTAATAAGTGTTTGCTTTTCCCGACCGTATCAGGTATGAAAGATATTCGTCACGAGTATTTAGCTGATCGTGTAATTCTTGCCGCCTCTCGTTGCGTCTGCAAACAGAATCATTTTGTCCAACACTTCCAGTCGGTGTCGCCTCTCCTGATCGGTTTCGTACAGAATTCTAATGGCGGCATTTTGTCAAGGCGTTTGAATCTAGTCAAACGGTGTGCCTAGGCTGTTCGAAGTCTTTGTAATCTATGCTCTCGTTGTCTCTTCGTTGCTGGATCGCGATCGCGCTGAATTTCAAGTCACCGTTCAGCGGAGTTTCGGTGGTTAATTTTCACGGACAAGGATTTCCAGCCACTTGTGGAATCCAGCGTTGTTGTCTTTGTTGTTCTTTCTCATTTGCATCAGAAATTGGTTGTGTTTCACTGAGAGTAAACATTTTTTCACAGACTATGAATGAGGTTAAATGGCCGCCGGCACGGCCGCCATGAATAAACATGATACGCCATTGTCAGCGGTCGCGATTTTGTTGCCAGGCAACTGCCGGACACCATCAAGTATATATATATACATATAAATATATTTTTCGCTCGAATTCACGCGGCTCAGCTCCCGAGGGACGACAAATTTATTAACCTCGCTACGCTCGGGCCTTCGGCCCTCGCTTCGCGAGGAATGAACAGTATTATATTATATGACCAGGAGCTTGCTTTGAAATAGGAAGAAAAAACTCAGCAAAAGTGATGAACGTTTATGTTTGAACATAAACGTTCAAAGAAGACTGAGAATTAAGCAATTATTACTGGAGTACCTGAGATAGAAATGGTATTGGTTCGTCACCAGTGGTTGCAGAACAGTTCCTTATAACAACGGTTTTAGATGGTGGACAGCCCACACCTATGTGCAGCACCTGAATAAACACAATGAATTAAAAATAATGCCTTCAATGTTCAGCTCATCAGGTTAAATTCAAATGTTCAGTCTCTTTTCATTTTAGAGAGTTTCTTTCCCAGTAACCATAATGAATGAAGAATCATTCCTGCAATATTCAGCTCAGTTTACATTCAAATGTTCAATCTTTCTTTCACGATTTTAGAGTCTCATAGTAAATACAACAGATAAAGAATGACTTCTTCAATATCATTTCAGTTGACGTTCAAATCTTCAATCTCTTTTCATTTTGGAGTCTTTCTACCAGTAAACATAATATAGATGAACAATAACTCAGTCCTTTAAGTAATGATCCGCATAAGAAGGATAGTGCTGAACGGCAATGCACGATGGAATGTCAACTATTTTCATTGTTACAACTAGTGATCTCATTGGCCTTGACTCAAAAAACGCTAAAAAGTTAAGGTTCAAGGTGCATTAAGTCTAATTTTTTTAAGGTTTCGAGTATTTTGAGACCCAATCGCACAACATGCAATTTTTCAAAGATATTGTATTTGTGGAACTTCATCAAAGAAGCAAAATTAGTAGCTATTGTCTTCTGCTATTCTGATTGGTTAAGCACGAACATTTCCTAAAATATATTTGATGCAAATGGATTTTCTGTACTTTTATAATGAAATATAATTATGAGCCATTAGCCCCTCCTCTATTCTTGAAATCAACGATATTCTATGTGGGAAAGAGCCAATGCCGCAGAACAATGAAGTTTACTATAGTTCTTATGTGGAGCATTACTTAATATTTATTGTTACATAGCTGGAGTTTCGCGCGTTCACTGGTTGATTCATGGTCACATGACATATAACAAACAAACTGTTTCCTGCCAAACGTCCATGGGCGGGCATCATATTTGCGAACTGAGCGGGCAATATTTTTTACATCAGGGGGTAACAGTGCATTGATGCCCGCTAGCGCACGTGATCAGACCATGACAAAAGGTGGCATGATTATGATGCGATTTATGTTTACCTCGAGTGCTTGGCGCGTTTTTCCAACTACGTTGTGTCGTGTTTTTTTTTGTGTTGCTATATAACAAATCACTTAATGACTGATATCTCGAGAAACAGTGAATTTTGTTTCTCGAGAATCTCGATGTTTCCCAAGATTCGTCTCGGGAAACATCGAGATTCTCGCGAAACAAAATTCACGGTTTGCCTCTGGACCAGTCATTAAGTGTTTAATGTAGCTCAGAACAACAACAACAACAATTTTAACAACAACAACAACAACAATTTATTCAACAAGAAACAACAACAACAATGTATTCTTAGTATAATAATGAAAGAGTTGACTGATTTGTTTGCCCTGCAAATAGCTGGGAAGCTAATCGGGGCGGGGCAAAACAAGTACATGAAAAATACAAATATCTACAAAATCAAGAACCTTACACTATTGAAAAGCCTTGCAGATTGCACATAATAATGAATAAAAACACAGAAGTTAAGTGATCTAATTGAGTTAAGACAAGGATTCTCTGACTATAGCTCACGTTCAAATGCCATCTTGCTTTTCTAAGTTTAGTAGTGTCTCTTCCTCAGAATGGTGCAAAAAAATACTCCAAATAGAAACACTTCAAAAAAGTGGATTATTTTGTCCGTGTTTCATTTGCTTTGCCTTCTTTGATCACGAAACCTCTCGAAAACAACCAGCCAAAAAAAAGCTAACAACAAAGTGATAAATAGAGCGGTTTTCACTTGAGTGTCGTGAAAACAAAACCAATGTAATCACACTGGCCAATCACAGCTGGGAAAGATCCAACGAACCAATCAGGGCTCAAAGTAATTACAGGTAGCCGGCGCCAAGCGCGGGAAAACGCGTGCGAGCAAGTCACAATTGGTTTTGGTTTTACTTCTGATTGGTTGAGAAAGTGGCGCGAGTATTTTTTAGCCAATCACAAAGCGTAGCAATGCAAAACCAAAGCAATCGCGAAATTACTCTCGATACTCAAATGAAAACTGCTCTAAACAGGAAGTTAATACCAGTCAGGTAGTGGTGTAGTAGCTGCAATTACCTGAAGTTCATTTTCACACGTCAGTTCTCTAACGCTTGGAAACATCTGTACAGAGACTGCAATGGACTTGTATGGACTGTAAATTACAAAGATATGTATTGTTGTAAATAAAAAAAACATAGATTTTAAATTAGCGACAATTCTTCACTCTCCTTTCACACAAGAATCCCGGCGACTTTCGAAATAGTAGTTATATCGTTGTACGATGTTTCCTTTCTCTATTTATTCAGTCTGTCAAACTTCAGGTTTGCAAAACCACTCTTGCAAGCTTTAAATCACCATAACAAACACATACCAACAAAGTCTAACATTGTATTTATATTTTTGAGCGTTTTTATTTCATTTTAATGTTTAAAAAGCCTTAAAAATCGCATTTAGAAAGGCTAAATTTATAACCGATGCCGCCATTTAAAAGCACAGTCAACGAGATAAACAGAGGATGCTAAAGCTGCTTACCTTTTTGGTAGGTAAGTTCCATTTCTTACGTCATACATGAATGTGAATGTCTTCCACATAATTATTGTCAGAAAAGAGAAATAAAATCATATCAATGGTCTCCACATGTAACAACCAATCAGGAAATCGAATTAATGTTTCAAACTTGAGCCTGAAGGGACTAGAAATATACAGGTGTTGAAATTACCCTGTTCAATGTAATAATGCCAGAATACTGTTCCACAATGTCTTCTGTGCGGATTCTAAGAACATCGCTACTTGAGATTTCAAGCTGCAATATTAAGCATTTTAAAACAATGAAATTAAATTCGGGCAAAAATTCCTGTGATAAGGTGGCCAGGCTTTTCCGAAAGCAAGCAGCAAATGAAAACCGGTACGAAAGCAAGCGAACGAAACCGCCAGAGACTTTTTGTAGGGCAAGTGCAACCACTCCTCTATTGCTTTCTTTCGTTGGAAAAGCCTGACCTCGCAGACTAATGATAAGGTGGCCAATTCTCTTTGTTGTGTTATATGCTTTAATCAACCTTTGGAAAAACATATTTACACAGGCATTTTTTGTCCAATTTTTGTCGCACTTTTCATTTCAATTTTTGTCTCGCGCAAAGTGGATTTTCAAATCGCGTGTGTAAACTAGCGGCGATTTCAGAGCGATTTGTATGCAATTTATCGCAGCAATATCACGGAGGTTTCGAATGCTCCGGGGGAGGGCGGGGGGGGGGGGGGGGTGTCTTCCACACAAAAATGACGAGGGTGCTCGTCGGAAATATTCGAAAACACCCGAACAGGCACCAGAATCTCGTTTGATAGGCGTGGCCCAAAAACATTTTTACCCCTAAGAGGTACCAATTTTAAACAAGACAAGATAAATTCTGTCATATTCTTTCGGCTCGATACCCTCAAAGGTACCGTAGTAATTCTAACTGTGGTTATTTTAGATTTCAGTACCCTAAGCGGTACCGATCTACAAATTTTGACCCCTAAAAGGAACAACGAGCACCCCCGTCATTTTCATATCGGATGATTTTAAGCATCAAACTGTGAAAAGACACAGTACCTTCCACTTGGCACAAGAGAATAAAATAATAATGACAGAACACTAACTCACTTTGATTTCATTTGGCGAAACCCTTGGATATATTAGAAGGGCCCATATCTGGAACATGGAAATATAGAAAAACAAGTCAGATAAACAATTACCGTAAATCCTCTATTAACCTCTTCACTGCCAGAGTCAGTTATGGAGACGTGTAGTGTAGTTCTAACTTTTGAGTCTGTGGACGAAATCCTATGGTGTGACCATTCAAATGAAACCTCTTCAGCAGTACTTTTGTATGGTACGATTTGTTCTAACTTTTGAGTCTGTTGATGAAATCCTATGGTGTGACCATTCAAATGAAACCTCTTCGGCAGTACTTTTGTATGGTACCATTTGTTTTTCAATATAATTTTGACAAAATGAAATCTGTAATTTTTCTTTCAAGTGCTTTTGATGGGGGCTTAATAGAGAAGGCGCTTATTACAATTTAGCGAAACACAAGCAGTTAACCACTCATTGATTACCGTAATAATGATTATTTTTAGCACAACTACCAGTTATATTTTCCCCAAAGCTCGCGAGTACTGTGTATATGAATTCGCGCCCGGATTGGAACGGTACAAATGTATCAGTTATACAGTCAGCCATTATATTTTGATCGTCTGGGTTGTGAAGGAAAGGGGGGGCTTCATGAATTTCTCGTGCCAAAAACGGGGAGGGGCTTAAAAGAGGGGGGGGGGGGGGCTTAATAAATGTTTTGCTCCAAAAAAGGGGGGCTTATTGGAGAGGGGGGGGGGGGCTTAGTAGAGGATTTTCGGTACACCATAACGGGTACTGCAGGGTATTCCTCGTTTTCACCAGATATCATCAAAATTCTAAGCAGCATATTCTATACGGCCCTTCTTTTAACGGGCGGCCGCGAGGGGCGTTTGCGTGAGAGAGCGTCTGCGATTTACTCTGAGAAATTCCATACTGATGACGTAAATCACCCGTCGTTAATCTCGTATAATTATAATAATGTATAATGTGCATGTAAAACCAAATGAAATTTAAAACGTGTTGACAGGCCTATCACAAATCCTACTAGCGCCTGGCGTGTTTGTATGACCTTTCATTTGAACAGTGTTCACTCGGGTTTTAGTTGGTTTGATTTTTACAGTTTAGCCCTGATGAAATAAGGGGAGGTTATTTATAGATCCGTGTAAGCAAAGATTGTGATTAATTTGTCCATGAGGATATAGGTATACAGGGTTGTATTGTGTTACAAAGGATTACATTTCGTTGCGCGCATTTATTCGTTAGTGCAATGGTTTATTATTTCTGTTTCCATCTTTGAAACATAAACGCAATAGCATCTTAACTCGGAAAAAAATTCCGAGTTCCAGATGGGATTCGAACCCACGACCCTCTGTGATCTAGTCGGATGCTCTGCCACTGAGCTACTAGAACTCTGTGGCGAGCAAGTTTCCATCTTTGCCGTGAAAATATTGGCGAAGGAAACAGGTATTTTTGTTCTAACTGCGATGTGACGAGTCTTTCAACTAAAAGTGGACTGATGATAATAGTTACGGGCTTCTCACCCCAAAGGAATTACTCCTTCACTCATGGCGTTAAACTCTCAAAATATACCGACTATACTTTCTCAACCTCGTTCCCAGCGCTTTTTTACAAGGCTAATACTAATTGCCCCTATTATTGCTCCAGGCCACCACTTTATATGCAATGCTGGATTCAACACTATCACAACAACAACTTGTATACTGCACTTTTACAGTTATTTTATATGCTGTATGTTTGATACCAATTCAAGACTTTAAATAGCGGAATGTTAGTCCGGAGGGGAAGGGGGGGGGGGGGTTACCCCCATATGTAAGCCATATACCAGGTATGTGAAACGGGATAGGATAGCGTTTTTGAGGTTTTTAGTTCTTAAATACAGTATCCTTTTAGGTATTGTGATCCTTGGTTACGCTTCCATTAAATTGTATTACGGTAACTAAATTACAGAACCTAAATACCCAGCAAAACGAACACGGGACACACCTATCCTAAATTGAAGGGAGTTCTGCCACCCCCCCCCCCCCCCCCCCCCCGATTGTTAGAACACAAACCTTGAGTTCATCCCCTTTGTCAATGACATGCAAATCTGGTCTGATGCTGCTTGAAAACTTTAAATACTACAAGTAAGAAGTCAGAAGAATATAAATAGAATCCGTAATCTGTTTTAAAAGATTTTAACTTGTATTAAATAGAACCATTAACCCTATTCAGCCTGGTTTTTTTTTGAGTTTCTGAGCCTGGGGGGGGGGGCACATTGTGCCCCACCCCTTCGTAACTTCAAGAACATTAAGGCTATGACAATGAAACTGTCTCCTTTGCGGTCCGCACAATGGAACGATGACGTCATATGGCGTAGTTATTAGGTAATAAAGTTATACCAATAAACATTGTTTTTCTTCATTCAAAGGTATAAATATGCAAATTTCAAAAACATGGCTGTCAAAATCTTGTTGCCATGGAAACATCAAGTCACGTGATCAAACACTTGTCAAATCAAATTGTTGCCAGATAAATTTTAGGAAAAGTCACAAAGTTTGATGGCGTTTGAATACATATTAAGGAAGTTATGAATGCGCGGGCACTTTGTGCCCCTCCCCCCCCCCCCCCCCAGGCCGAATAGGGTTAAGGCACGGGTACATGTAAATTTCAATGAAATTTTAAGAGGTTTAAAGAAGGGATAGAAGAAAGAAAATGATTTATGGAACACCAACAGACAGTTGATACCCACGCAAGAGCACCCCAGGTTGATAGTGGACTATTTTGGAACACCAACAGACAGTTGATACCCACGCAAGAGCACCCCAGGTTGATAGTGGACTATTTTGGTACACCAACAGACAGTTGATACCCACGCAAGAGCACCCCAGGTTGATAGTGGACTATTTTGGTACACCAACAGACAGTTGATACCCAGGCAAGAGCACCCCAGGTTGATAGTGGACTATTTTGGAACACCATCAGACAGTTGATACCCACACAAGAGCACCCCAGGTTGATAGTGGACTATTTTGGAACACCATCAGACAGTTGATACCCACGCAAGAGCACCCCAGGTTGATAGTGGACTATTTTGGTACACCAACAGACAGTTGATACCCACGCAAGAGCACCCCAGGTTGATAGTGGACTATTTTGGTACACCAACAGACAGTTAATGCCCACGCAAGAGCACCCCAGGTTGATAGTGGACTATTTTGGTGTCCATCTATTAATTATTAACGGCTACAAATTCTAATTCTAAAACTTCATTAAATCTTTAATATTTATTATTTCCCTTAATTTTACAAATCCTTTGAAAAAATTAAACTCAGTATTTCCTCCCAAAAATATCCCAAAATCACCCAATTATTTACAAAACACATAACATAGATTCATATAATGAGTAGAGCGTTTTTGGATTGCTTGAAACGTGAACAAGATTTTTCTATTAAAGCCATGTTAAGTGTTGGGAAAATGGCATTCGGGTGGACCCCTGCCTGAATTATAATGACTCCTAACCGGACATGAAGTATGTGGGTACAAGGCATTCAAGACTTCATTTTCCAGAGGCAGCTTTCTTGCACGGGCTGTATAACTAAAATAACAAAAAAAACAAACAAAAGACTGTTACATGTAGCCTGTATAGTCATGCTTATTGTCCTTCTACCCACACTATTTGCAACTACAACCTCCGACAAAACCAGTTGAGAAATACTGAAACTTGTCCTAGAACCTTAAATAGCGTTATATAACTGTTCTCCCACCCCACCCCTGTTTACCACCAGGCACTAGGCTATAGGAGATGAATATGTCATTCTAATAGCTTAGTATATAGTATAATAGCTTCTCTATATCAACTGTAAGTACACTGAAATTCCCAGTTCGCGTGACCTTTGCACCCGGGATCCTACCGAATGAACAAAACACTAACTTGTCATGGGTGATTATCAGCAACGAACCAAGCATATCAAACATGACTGCCAAACTTGAAGAGGGGTCTTCTCCCGCAAATACCTGAGTGAATACAATAATAATTACGTAAAATGTAAATAGGGATGATATCTGTTTACAAACATTATTTTTTGTTATTCAAATGTGTCAACCACTGGAACAAAAGAACCCTTTGTTTCGGCAGCCAATAAGGCTCTGGTTGGCACATTAATAGCAATTGGTGACGTCACTGATATCTTCCCTATACACACGTAAGTAACAAGAGTAAGGGAAATAAACAACGCCAGAGGGTATATTGTCTTTCTGTCATGTACTGTCTTCACTAAATTAAATGACTTAAATGTGGCTTGAGGTTTACACATTGCACTTGGTGGTTTGATTCAAGGGTCCAGTTGGATAAAATAACCGTTAAGATAAGCGGAGATTTTATCAAAGCAAGGGGCCCTGGGTACCAGAGGGTTTTCTTGTATGCTTCAGTTGTGTTTTTGGCTGAAGGTGGATTTTTGGGTATATGAAATAGCAAACGGGCGCAAGGAAAACCTAAGAAACTAGGGAATCGAATGCATAAAACTTGAAATTATCTTACAGTTGTTTTGTACAACTGTGGCCTGGGCTTGCTACCATAATGTTTCTCTAGTCAGGTGTATGCTGGGGTTAGGGATCGGGTATGCTCCAGATTTCCTCACGTCACAAAAAAGAGCAAATCCCTGTCCCATCTGGCTTGTTCATGCATTGGATCGATCAGATAAGTAATTATCTTACCTTAATTGCTCGACTTAGAATAATATCAAACCTTGTCCTTACTTCGACCACATGTTGGATGAATGCTCTTCCATAAAATATCCTGTTATTTGATAAGTGAACAGCAAACTCCCCATGTCCTCCTGAAATTTGATAATATTATAATAATAGTTTTTTAAGTGGGGCTGTCATGCAACATAGATATATCTTTGGCTCACAGTTTTTTCTACTATGTACTACTTGTGAATTTTTTTTAGCAGAGCTTAAAGTATTTCCTGCTATTTTGCACATGTGGATGTTTTACAAAACACCTTGGAAATCAACTTTTGCAAGAAAAGTTATCGTTATTATCTGCATCTTGCTGTTGTTTTGAAGCAGAAATGCTTCCACCAATAGGATTCAAACTATTATAAGATGGATGAAGAAACACTTCATCACCAGCTGGTCGGAAATGATGAATCCAGCTGCAATAAAATCACTGCTAATGGCCCTGTCACACTATTGCGTATCGTACTAGCGTATGCCAGCGTATGAAAAATATCACTCATACGCTGGTATACGCTGACATACGTTAGGGGTACGTTAGGCATCAGTTGTATACGTTTCAAGCATGGTCGCATACGGTGGCATACGCTGGCATACGGCGAGGCAGAAAAATTTTTTTAAGCATGCTTAAAAATTTTGTGCGTATTCGGACGTATGGTTTATACGCTAAGCATACGCTAGGCATACGCTGAATACACGAGAGTTACGCTAGAGGTACGTTACTCATAGGTCAAGTACGCTGGTCATACGCTGTATTTTCAAGGGAATTTTGTGCGTATGAAAATTATTTTATGAATTTTCATAAGCAACTCATACGTTTCTTTAATGCGCAATAGTGTGACAGGGCTTTTACAAAGGAAACAGTAAACGTTTTGTTGACTATCCTGGATAGCTTATCTGTGCTCTGAGCAACAGTCTCTCTCCTCAAGTTGGGTTCACTTGACAAGATAACTGCAGAGGCTGCACGCTGTGAAAACCTGGCAAGTGTTAGTGTGTGTAAACAGGGCATAGCTAACAATGAAGCAGTATTCCTTCCTTTAGGATAGGGCAATGCAACCAGTTGCTTAGTGCAATTCGCCACCCCAGAAACTGTGGGGAGACTGAGGACCAGCATTTGGCACTAAGATTTCTGGGATCGTTTGCGTAACCAGTACCCATGTACATGGGCTTTGATTGGTTAATGGTTACCTTTGGAAACCATCAACCTATCGTAACTTAGGCTGCTTATACCCAAATGATCCTATAGAATGCCGATGCTGGTGCTCAGTGGCAAAATATTTTGTGCCATAAGATAACACTTCTGTGCTACATGTAGATCTTACCTGCTACTACGGACACTATAGCTTCATTATCACCAAGTATGAAGTCAGTGAGATTTTCTTGCCTCTTTACATTGAAAACACTGCCTGTAAAACAAAACACATGAAAAACTTCCAAAAACGAATATCATGCTACATTCTACTAAATCAATTCATATATTAATATGAAAATTATGTTTTATCAACTAAGTTGATAAGGTAAAATAGCTTTTTTAATCTATTTATTACGGTGACCAATCAGTTAATAAAACCAAATTGTCATGTTTCACTCCCCCACTGGCACAGCACCACAGTTTCTTTAGAAAGTAACCTCTTTATTCATTTACAAAATTATATTAATCCTTTCACTCACAAGAGTGCCAAACATCAAAATTCAAGAAAAATTCCAAAATTCATTTTGTAAAATATTGAAAAACAAATGGTACCATGCAAAAGTACTGCTGAAGAGGTTTCATATGAATGGTTACACCATTGGATTTCGTCCACAGACTCAAAAGTTAGAACAAATGGTACCATGCAAAAGTACTGCTGAAGAGGTTTCATTTGAATGGTCACACCATAGGATTTTATCAACAGACTCAAAAGTTAGAACTACACTTCATGTCTCCCGAATTGACTCTGGGAGTGAAAGGGTTAATATGGTTTCGTTTCTGTACTGGCTGTAATAATTACATAACACATGAAAAACGTCCAAAAAATATCATGTTACATGTACATGCTACTAAATCAATTCATGAATATTATTAAATATGGTTTAGTTTCTGTATCATTCACATTTCATTGTCATAGCCACTGTGGTTAAAAAAAGTAGAGTTACCTGTTTCATCCAGCCTGCCAAATGCAAATGTTTTCTGACTCCAAACAATCACAAACTGTGTGCTTGGAGGAATAAAGGAAAATGACAGTGGAGGCTCTGTTAAAGAAGCAACAACAGACATTTGGATTAAGGAAGCAGTCTTTAGAGAGTTGCTTCACATCCACAAAGCTACTGCATCTTTAGTAGTGGAATATGTTTAAGTTTCAACATGGCACAAAAAGCAGAGGTTTGCATTCGATTGAAAGTATTCTGGAAAAAGAATATGCAGAATGGTCATAAAAAGTCGCCTCTCCTACTGCTGTATTATAAGCATGTTTTCCCAGATTTATACTGCTAGTGTACCTGAACAAAGAACTTTCAGAGACTATTCTGTTTAATGTTATTCCAGAAAACAGTAAATCAAACCCATCCTTAATGCAAAATACTCAATCTCAAGGTTAAGAAATTGAAGATCAAAAGAAGCACATACAAAAGGACTGTTTCTTCAGGTTTTTTGCTCTTTTAATTGGGCGGCAAATAACTAATATTGAAAGAAAGTACAACAAATTCAACTCTGACACCAGCAGTAACCTTCCCATGAAAACATTGCTCTGGCAGAGCAGGGATATCTTAAATGGGGTGTTTCTTGGTGTTGCGGAAGCCATTGTAGGTTAGCTTTTGTGTTGTGGTGTGGGTATTGTTCAGTGTCTTTTGAATCTTTTGTTTTACGTCATTTGGTGATCACACCATCCGCAACACCAAGAAACTACCCTTAAATGGCTAATGGAAAGGAAAACCTATTTTGCAATTTCAATGCAAAACATTTTATTAAATAAGGATAAATATTTTTTTTTTCGCAAAGTAATAACTAAATGCTTTTTTGCAGGTGACATTAATACACTGGTGTGAATCCTGTACCTTGACTGAAACTGGGCAGACGAAACTCTTTTTCCTCCCACACCTCATCAATAACATTGTACTGTAAAAACAACATCTGAAGAGACAAAGAAAATTGGGTTATAGAAATAAAATTAAGGTCAATTAAAACTGGGGCAGTTACAGTCCATTAGTCAATGGCAAACATTTTAACTTCAAGGAGCTTAAGGATGAAAATCTATCTCCAGCACTGCAAAATCTAATGCAATTAGATTGTAATGCAATTAAATTGAAATGTGCAGTTGAACATTTTTATATTGATAACTGCACAATATAAATTAATAAATATTAAATTATAATATTATTAATATTATTATCTAGATAATCTATGCAGTGCTAACTCAGTTGAACAAAGAACACTTGCAAGGTTATACTACTATTTTATACTTTTAGGCATTGTATCTTGCTACAAACTATTAATGTTAACATTTTTTGGTATTTGTGGATTCTGTCTTGAGATCCAGTGTGCAAGAGTGAGATTACCAATAAGTGTTCTGGTGTTGTGATTTTGAGCAAAACCCTTAACTATTAGAGAGCTGCTCTCCACCAAGGTGTATAAATTGCTACTGAAACCTGACTAAATGCTGTTGGGGTAACCCAGGATAGACAAGCATTCCAACCAGTGGAAGGGAGTTGAGGGGAGGTGGTTGCAATGCTCTGAGTTGGAGGTGCTTAATGCTGTGACTGCATGGCTTCTTATAGCTTGTGTAAGGGCTGGTTCCCACTGGCGACGTAATCGGAAGTGCAGTTGGAGTCAAAAGCATAAGGAGCCTTACATTCTAGTGTAAATAAAAAATGGAGTAACAGTCAGAATCTGAAGCTCGACAGAATCAGAATCAGAAGGATCAGGTTTCCTTTTTCTAAAAATTCCACTTCTGTTTCTGTCACTTAATATCCACTTTTGTCATACTGATTTCCACTAGATTGTAACTTTCGCTAGTAGAAACCAGCCTTAAGACCTTAAAAAGCAACAATCTTGGCAGCAACCTAAACCTTAAACAGTTTGTATTAGTTCTTTCATACCTTTTGTTGGTTGTCATGGCTTGTTGCATTTACAAAAATGGTTGCAACTGGAAACAAGCAATGTATTTCCACATGTTCTACCTAATTAAGAAGAGGAATGAAGACCGTGAACTGCATAAAATAAAAGTACTAAAAAATTAAGTACTATGAGCATTGCATCTAAACGATGAAGTCAAGAGAGAGAAGACATCTCATCTCAGGCTAAATGTCTCACTACAATCCAAATTCAATAACTCTGTGTGTGGAAAACAAACCAGGAAAGTTATCAAAATTCCCCAATATGATGTTTTTAGGTACTCTGTAAGATGTTCATCTCCTTTATATCATTTCTGGCTGAAGCGGAACTCAATTTCTTAAAAGATGTACTTTTGGAAATCACTCACTAGATTCTAAATGCATTAATCGTTTTTGGGGGTACCCGATACCTTAAAAAAAAACCTATTTTCTACTTACAGATGCAATAGTGACACTTAGTCCAGAAATAGTAAGATGCTGGAAAGTCACTCCACTGTCTTTAGAAATGTAAATAATATTGGCATCACTCTGAAAATACATTGAATTAGAGGGTTAGATAGGTTCTTTAAGTTTTGAACATCCAGCCAGTATGACTGGTCTTAGCCAAAAAAAATATTGGTATTGAATTACCCTAATGAATGCTGCATCGTCGAGAATGCCGCGACATATCCGGGACCTTCTTACGGTCCAGATTGCTAAATTTGAAAAGCTTCCGCCTGACAAAAGAGCCAAATTACAAAGAAAATGGGGGGAAATGGCGAAACAAGGTGTATGTTTTACTCCATAACAAAGAAACTAAGTACTTTAGCGGTTAGATTCACCCTGGCTTTTTCAGAAGAGGTGTTAAGGAATCATTTAATACCCTGTTTATTTCCCTGAGATTTGGACAACTACTATCGAATCGCGTTCTAAAATTCGTTTTTTTCGCTGATTTCAGTATGGAAAAAACACCGCATTGATATTCACGATGATCTTTCTCTTCAAGAAAGGACTTGCTAATTAAGGTTCACCCTGGAAATGTTAGCCTCATGTCTAAACAAAAGATTGGCGAAGTTTGGATTTAATACGATGCGTGGAAATAGTATCAAAGCGCTATTTTCTAGAAGGTGTTCCGTAAGCTAAAAATGGCGCTCCAAAATGTCCTCCTACGAACTCCCACAAGACCGGCAAACGGATTCAAATTTGAATAATTATCTCAACACAAACAATGTTCCCTCAGTCGTGAGAGTTGGGCGATTGCTTTTTGCTTGTTCAAGTTAGGATTTCAAAGAGAAGCCATCATTTATTTCACATTTCTCATTGTCCGGCAAATAGAAAGGTCTATATTATTTTTTTAAAACCTCAGTTAATATACTCTAGGTCTGAACTACGTCTGCGGAAAATGTTTTGCCATCGGGCTCTAACCATTGCGAACCTAAAGATTAAAAAAAAAAATGAAATCTTGCCGCATACGAATTTGTTGACAGAATGCTTTGAAAAGAGCGCGGCCCGCCTTTAATTACAGCACGATTGTTAACTTTATCACACCTTGGGATTTACATCACAACCGACTGGTTCTATATATGCAAGTAATTATGATGCGGATCACGAAACTGGGCACTGTAAGTACATGTCGCGAAAGACAATGGCATTCCGGGCGATGGTACTCATAAAATTTAATATATAGACAGTTAAACAGTAAATTTTCTGAATAGTTACCTCATTTGTCCATCCTAAAAGAAAACCTGTCATAATCTGTGGAATGAAGAGTTGAAGAATAAACAGTTTGCATCTTTTATTTTCTGCTTTTAGTGAAAAAATGAGTTTTCTTCCCATCATCGCAAAATAAACACAACTAAAAATACAGTAAATAAAACATCCGAATATGACAACCTTGTTCTGTGCACCTTCAAAGCAGTTTTTCTGTGATGCCAGGCCACTGAATCCTTGCTGAGGTAAACCTGTTTTTACAGTAGATCAATGAACAAGAATCTGTGTGTGACATGACAATCAAAATTTCAGACAGTAAACTAAAACTGACTTAGAATTGAACAGACAAGCCACCAACATCCGTTCTGTTCTAAGAAAACATGTTACAAAAAAGGTGATAAAATGCTGGGTTCAAGCCCTGCTCTGACAACTAGCTGGAATCATTTCACAATAGACACAATTTCAACCACGCTTGTAAATAGCCAAATGTTTCATTTGAAGTATTTGCATACCAATTTTTAAATAGAAACGCAAAACAAATTATATTGTTGCAGACATTAATGATTCATGACTCGAACATATGGCTACTGAGCAGCCATGAAAGCCTGTGAATAGTCCTCACCAGATGGATTGCCCCAAGTTTGTGTTGTGCCATTAAACACAAGAATCCTGCCTGATTCCAGGAGCACAACAAGATTATCGGCAGAAAACACCACTGACTTGACAACTGCTTCAGACTGCTAAAGTAACCACAATGATAAAAAAAATTCAGTTAAAAATTCAACAAAGAATGATATCCAAACACAATTCATACTTCTTCTCCTTATGACATAACGTTGTACCTGTAATGAATTTAAAGACCCAGTTTTGCCCAATATCTATTGCGCACACTGCAAGCATCGGCGGGCACATTGATGATGTTGGAAAATCCGGCAGGTCTTGCTCGTTTGCAATTTCAGTTGTTAAATGTTGCTCTTACCTGTTTATTCAAGTACCGGTACCTTATTTATCAGGTAACACCTAAGAGTGTATTTTAATATAACAGGTTTGAAAAGAACAGAAGCACAAGACAATATAATTCCTTTCCAAGTGATTGTTTTGCTGCAAGAAAAACAAAACCTTGAAAACAATAAAAGCCTCGCTCCCGTGTAAACCAAATCAATAACAGAGGTGAGTCAAGCATAATGGGGAATACTGGGTCTTTAATTTAGCTTCAATAGTGTACATACTGTTAGCAATTCAGAGGTCACTTTCAGCTCTTCAGTACTTGCAAAATAATCTTGAGTAAACAAGCATTTTGAACTGAAGGGAAAATTTGAATACAATAAGAACTGATGTGTAACGTGTTGTTGATAAGCACTACAAGAGTCCAATGCATCATTACATGTATCAACTGAAGTAAAGTCTTTTAATATAAAAATACACTTGTTTGTTTTAGTGTAAATCCCAAGCAAACTGTTTCCTACCTTATAGAGACTGCAACATGGCCAGCACAGGGATCCTGGAATTATTGAAGTAGTAAAAATACTTCAGTCAAACTTCAATAATAGTACTATTGAATGGCTGGGTGCAGAAAGGGGACTTAACATGTATTAAATTTGTAGTTGTTTTGCTGGTTTGCTCGGATGTTGCTTGATGATGAACTGGAAAAAAATCTGGGGAAATGTCATTAACACTGGAGGCTGCATGCAATAAA
Organism: Cladopsammia gracilis; assembly: GCA_022457155.1. Taxonomy (NCBI): domain Eukaryota; kingdom Metazoa; phylum Cnidaria; class Anthozoa; order Scleractinia; family Dendrophylliidae; genus Cladopsammia; species Cladopsammia gracilis. Next base: position 36,410 of record JAJGOT010000573.1, read on the forward strand.
TTATGCAAATCTAAACAAAACCTAAAAAGTGAGCAAAAATGCAACCCTGGCCCTTTATGAACCCAGCCCTTTGAAATTATAAACACCACTGTGGCACAAAACGTGTGTACAGAAGATCATAAGTTCAGCTCCTATCAACTATTGAAAAAAAAACTGCATGAAAAGAAGCTGTTAAACTAGAATGGGATGACTGGAAATTACACATAAAATGAAAAACTACATAACAATTTGATTGCTGATAAATAAAGAAAGATGGTCAATTTTAAGCTCAGTAATGAAATGATAAATATAAAAATACAATGTTCATCATGCGACGAGTGTGGAAAAAAGAAAAAAGTAACTGAGTTCCTGACAGGGATCAAACCTAAGTAGTGTAGAAGAGGGTGATCCCGCCCCGGCTCCAAAGACCCGCGAAAACGCTTATTTTGACAACTCCCGAACGCCCATGTTAGCAGCCCCCAGGGCTCATTGCAATTCGCCCTGGGGCCTGCTAACATGGGCGTTCGGGAGTTGTCAAAATAAGCGTTTTCGCGGGTCTTTGGAGCCGGGGCGGGATGCACCCTCTTCTACACTACTCGGTGCTGCCCAATTGGAGAAATGTAAATCCCTTTGTATATTCACGATGGGTCGTGGGAAAAAAAGTCTTATGAGGCAGTACAAAATTCAAAGAAACCGCCGAGTATATATATGGAGGACTGGCCGTTCAAGAGTACCACTAACAGAAGAACCTTTTGAATCTGTTCATCATGCAGATCAATATACAAATCAGTTCTTAGAAGAATTAGCATTACAACAGTGTGCCTTTCTTGAACTTTTAGAACAATATTATCCATCGGATACGTTACAGCAGCGTATTACCAATTGAATAAACACTTTCCCTTCGTATATCAATGATGACGGCAACACAAGTGTTCTTGAACTTTCTCAAATCGAGGAACACTGGTCTAAAACAAAAGAGCGCCGACTGGGTGAGTTATCGACAAAATACTCTTGGAGCATCCGAAATTGCGGCCTTGATCGGAGTTTCACCCTTTGAAACACCAAAGAGCTTGCTTTTAAAAAAATTACAGCCATCAGACATGCATAGCAATACGGCCTGTACCTGGGGCAATCTGTTCGAACCGCTTGCCCGTAAATATTTTGAGCAGAAGCACTCTGCTAGAGTATTTGCCCATTCTGTATCCCTGAATCTGGCAACAGATCATCCATTGTTTCGAAAGATTATATGCAGCCCTGACGGCTATTATCTTGACAAAGATAATAATTTAATTCTTTTGGAGTTCAAATGTCCTTTCAAGCGGAAAATAGCCATGACTCGAGTGCCCAGTTATTATAAACCCCAGATACAAACTGGCCTTGTGTTTAGTGGGGAAATGGTCAACAAAGGCCTTTTTGTCGATTCTTACTTCAGAATGTGTTCTATAAACCAGATAGAGCCAAGTTCGAATCATAATAATCTTTTAAACGGCGGAAATATTTACCAGACAAAAGATCACCCAGCGCTTGCCTGGGGCATATGTTATCTGTTTTCAAAACAAAAGCTTACACGCAATCAAAGTAAACTTATTGACATTGGCGCTCTTGAACAAACTCAGACATTTGAGAAAATAATGACTTCAATGGCCGAGAAAGACCTCTGGTGTTCTTACGGTGTGGTCAGAATGTCGTTCAGCAAAGAATACGTAGATGAAGAGTTTTTACGTTACTTCAGAATGAAAAAGGCTTTCCTTGCTCCAGATGAGGGGCCGAAGCCGGTTGCTTTCTTTGCATGGAAATTGTTGAAAGTCACAGAGCTTGAAATTGTCAAGCATGAGGGATTTTTGAACAGTATTCAACCGAAGGTCGAACGATTTCACGAGAACTTGGCAAGGCTTCGCAGAAAAATACATGAAAATTTAACAAAAGAAAAACAACATAACAAACTCATACCTGGTGAAACTTTTGAAGACAATATCGGCGATGACAGTGCCATGTTAGAAGCCTTTCTTATGGAGAAAGCGGAGGCGCTTACTCCAGATCTTTGAAAGCGTTGCTCCACAAACGGTCGTTTTTAATTATCATATTGTTCGACATCTGTTGTCTAAGGCAATTTACAATCGCTCGTTGTGGGTCTTCAAGCGGCATTGTAATGTCCAGGATTTTGTAGATCACAAACGTATAAGAAATTCTCGGAAGCCGAGCTTGTATATGTTTGAAAATACGTTTCACCTCATTTATTTGGTCGATAGACAATCCAATCCTTTTGTTAATTCGTGTTAAAGCGTACCCAAACGCATAACACCGTGCCGACTGCCTTTGTCTTGGTTTGTACAAAATGTTTTGATCCGTATATGCCGGAGCATAATCCTCTAGCACTTCCACACGACCGCATTTTTTGCAATAAAGTTCACAAGAATCGCTTGATTGCAAAAATGAGCCACCACAATCATAACAAGCCCTCTTGTACAATCTTCGGGCCCAACGTTCACGCTGCAAGGCGTTATAATGTTCTTGTAGATATTGTTTCCCCATCTCTGCCAACCCCATATCTTCGTAGATATGGCAAAGTTTTTCCGGCAGACCCAAGCGGTGTATTTCTTTCCTATAATCACCACCATATAGCGAGCGAAGGATGGCAAAATTGTGTTGTTTGTCAAGTTCACTGAGCCGTGCGGTGAAGTCAGTCATGCTTATACAATACAATACAATTATTTTTTCAATTTGGCGATCGTGACTTCCGGTATTTATTATGTAAAGCCTATATTTAGAAAAATACAACTTTTCGGTTATATTTGCGCATGCGTAGTTCTTTATGAGTTACCACATGTGAAAGCACGGCAACACGGTCGAATATAAAAGACCTGTTCGCACCATATATTATAGTAAGTCTGTAATTCGGTATAGCTCAGGGAGGTGTGGCTGGCCCCCACTGAATCCTGCTTACGGCTAATGCGATGTCAGACCAGGGGTAGTGGGGTTGCTGCGTCAGTTAGTGACCCCCTGGTGAACCAGCCCCGGCCCAACTGATACAGGGGGGTGCTTGAACAGAGATCTCCTAGGAGAACTCAACCTCGCTCCCAGAGGCTAAATGGGAAACGACAACTCCTTTGTCAGGGAGTTAAGTCCTAGCCTAGGCTAGGCAAAACGAAACAGCCACCAGAGCACCCCCCGACGAGGGTTTTGTCCCTTTTTGTTATGTGTCACGCACAATGTCACGTCATGTGTCACGCTTTGTCACGCAATTGCGTTCTTTTGTTAGATAAAGCGAGAAACCCGAATTTAGTCTTTCAAATCTGACTTGGACACAGCGGTAAGACGATTGAGTTTTTTTTGAATCTTTTCTTGTTCTTCCTTGCGGATTTCTTTTCTGATCTTGTCAAGATCTGGCGTTTGAGTTTGAGTTTGTTTGTTTTGTGAGGGTTTTGCTTCACCAGAGCGTATTTCGTTCTTAAGTTCATAATAGCTCTCAACTTCACGGAGGATTATTTTGAATTCTGAATCGCTGATACGCTTGTCAGTTAGAGCTTTTGAAACCAGCTCAAAGACAGAGTTTCGTTTAGCAAGGGCGAGTGTGTATATTTTTTCGTGTTTAGTAATTTTTCTATCAAGCCGCCTGCTAAACAAAGTGATGCCGGCCGCTGAAAAACCTGTCAAAGCTGCCACGCCGGCAATGACAGGGCTGGCTATGAGCCCGGCTCCTGTCAGGGCTGTGACGATTGTGGCTGAAGACAAAGCTGTAGAAATGAAACCAAAACTTACTGCGGTTCCGTGAACAATGGTGTGTGTTCTCTTGTATTTCTTAGCAACTTGTCTGTAATGATTCGCCTCCGACTCAAGCTCCTTTTGCAAATCAGAAATTTTCTTGAGTCTGAAGTCTTCACCGTTGGATAAGTCTGGGTAAAGCGATGTAGTTTCGCTGTATTCAGGAGCTGATGGCAACACGTTAGTCGAGCTCATCATCAGGGGGTATATATATATAATATATTTTTTAATTGATCTCAAGTTCAAATTCAAGGGGCATGTTATTGAAGTCAATCAAAGGGCTCTTAAAGCCATCTCGTTAATGCGAGAGAATGTAAGGTTAATAAAAAACAACAACAACAACAAGAATTGGAAAAGTTGGGTGCCTTTGATAGGTAAATGTAGTAAAGACGTGATAGGTAATATGTGTAAAGCTGCTAAATGGTTTATTGAAGTTGAAAGATTGAAAATACCTGTAGGTCTAATCGAAGAGTTAGACATTGCAGTCATAGAGGACTTAAGGGCTCTATTTCAATAAAAGTCATGAGCAACAAAATAATCACGAGTATGAATGTAAATAATTTTCATGTTAATTTAGCGTATTTATTTTGTTCAAAATAGTCTTCATTTTACAGCTGAGGGGAAACTTCAACTTGATTATATTAAGCGAACAAGAAGCTGTACACAGCTTGAACTCGTGGCGCCTTTAACTTATTGCAGCATTGATTCCCAAGTGATTTGAGTGCTTTTACAGAGAAACATAAGCTTGAAATTATGTCTAATCAAAGGCTCCTAAGAGCCAACCCGAGAAGAAAAAATGCTAACGCGTAACGCAATATTGCCGTACGCTTACGTTTTCACACTGACACAGTTCGATATATATTTTTTTTAATAAAACGTAAGGATTTTTGACGAACGCAAAATAAAGTACATCACTTTCATAATGTCCAGTTCGAAAAAAGCAAAAAAAAAAAAAAAAAAAAGAAAAAAAAAAAAAGGACTCTCTGGACAATCGAACTCGAGCCGTCCGGGACTGAGCCACAAACTCAATCACTGCGCTGTCCAAGAGCACATACTGCCTACGGACTAAATTTTATTATTTTAATCTAGATACGCATCAGAACGCGTGTTTAGGTTGCAAAATCCTTTTAGATCGATTTTAATGTTTCACTAAAAACTCCAAATGCGAAACATCTGTAACCTTATTGTTGTCTATATTCGTTTACATCAAATTAATTATTGTTATCGTTGGATTCACGTTGAATTCCTGTTACGAAACGTGTTCGTAACAAAGCATTTGCTCACTAAGTTTACAGCTGATGGAAGGAGCGAGTGAGTGAGTGAGAGAGTGAATTTTATTTAAACACCCTTGCCGATAGCCTGTTCATCATGCTTTCACGTATACACGGGTTTAAAAGTAAGACCACACTGCATTCACTAGATTCAGTAGCTGACACTTAAACTCGACCCGGAGCTTGATCGCTAAGCGTCCTAAGCAAATGGCAAGTTTAATATACAAAACACAGAACTTGCCAGAGCAAAAATCCCACAGGAATAAGCAGCGAACACAATATTAAACGGCCTATCCATCCATGAACGCCTTGAATTGTCTTGAAAGTGTGCAGTTGTACGCAGTAGTTCTTTATCTTGCTTCTCGAGTACACACACGGAGAGATTTTACGGTATGTATTTCATGGCCGAAAGCCATATAGTCGTCGATATAGACTTAAATATGCGTGCATAAATTTGCATGCGCTAATGTTACACGAAAAAAAGAAAAACAAGAAAAGTCAACGCCGGATTTACAACTCGTGTGCTTCGCCACGAGTAATGAGCCGAGGCCAATTTGGTTGCTACGGGGGGAAATTATGAGGAGGGATGGGGGTGGCAAAACTACTTAGATTTAATCTATCTTTAGAGAGCCCTTTTACTTAGTTAATTTTCTATGTTTTGTATCAGTTACAGTATTTTAGTAGCAATGACTTGTATGGCACTACAATGGCGATTTTCCTATCAATCGAAATTTGGGAAAGATGTTCGAAAGTTAAAAAATATTTACTATCTTTATTTATTGATATTTAAACAAAACTAAAACATATTGCAACGATTTTCATTTGGGATTAAAATTGATTTACTAGCAATGTTTTTAAACAGCCAATTAATATGTGCAGTGTATATGTGGATGTATGAGACAAAACAAGAACTTTGTGCATGTGAATAAGTTCAGTAAAAAGACTTCAGTAAAAAAGGAATGTTTTATCTAAATACTTCACTAAGGTAGACTATTGTAAAAAAGGCAAATGAAAATATTTTACTTGTCGCTTTTTCCGTCAACTAAAAAATTGTGTATCTTCGGGCAGAATGGTGTCTCTTGTGGGAATAGAGCTGGTGATTAGATTTCGTTTCCTTTTATAGCCGAAGCTGTTTTCAAAACATCTCGGCTTAAAGAAGCCTTGGTAAAAACGACAAGCGACGTGGCCCCGAAAATTGCCGACATGAGACGTTCTGAACAGCGAGAAGCGGCTCGATTCCGCTTCAAAAATACGACAAATTACGACAGCGACTTTAGAAGGTTGTGCAATTTACCAATAAAATTAAACATTATTGACCATATCGTTCATATCAACACCCGACGGCCAACGGTCTTTTACATGTAATGATCAATTTGTCATTGAAACGTCTACCAACCTCGTTCCCAAGGCCCCTATCTTCCTCTCTCTTGGATCGGACGTGCAGTTAGAGTACACCCTAGACTCCCGGTATACACATACATATCCGTGACCTTTGATTTTTGATTTTTTTGGCGCAAATTGGTTTTAACAAGCTTAATAATTTTCCTTCGAGCATTTTTATTTTAAAAAGAGACTTTTCTTTTTATCTTGATGAAAAATTGCACTTTATCAAATAAAGACAAATAAGTGACAGGTCACGCGTGTGGTTTCCGTTCGAATTACACGCACCGGCTCCCCCGACGGTGTCAATTTGCGCGAGGGCAAAAGTAACGACCCTCCCCTCGGGTGAATGTCATTTTGTCTCTGTTACGCGGTCGCTAAGCTTTAGTATTCGAATTTCGTGGTACAAAAAGATGGCCAGAATCGCTCCAAAACGGAGCCCTTTTAGAGACCGTGAAAGGGAATTTGGAAGCTAGCACGAATCGCACGGGTAGACATTTAACCTGCGGCCTCACTGGTGGCAATTCGGGGAGCTTGAGTTGAATTGTTTAGAATTTATTGGCTTTCGCGTGGCGAGGGTTCGCTCAGAGGTCTCCAGCCTTCCCTTCTTTTATAGTGGATAGTGGGGCGAGTGACAAAAGTTGTAAAAATGCATTTAAACCGGTCAGGATACATCAAGAGACAATAAAGTAAAGGTGAGAAGACTTTGTGTAATGTGTAGTGTGTAATATTTTCGATTTTTCTATCGCTTATCAATTCCGTGACAAATCGTATTATTATACTGTGCACTGGCTTCGAATCTGTAACTTGATGTTACTCACATCACGATCATCTGCCTGTGGGATCATCCAATTTAAATCTTTGATGTGTGCCACAACGCATCGGATAAATGTTTACGCTTATCTGCGTTTGTAGATCTTTATATATAAGATATAAACATCTAAGAATTTTACGGAGATTTTAAAGAAGAAAAGAACTGATCCATGACCTATGGTCGCTACAATGTCTGTCATTGATCGATCAGATTCCGTTCACGCATATTCATTGCTATTTTAAGACTTAAATTCAGTCAGGAAGTCAAGACAAAAAAGTGCATATCCTTAGAATTCCTCTATTCCTCAAAGAAAGAATTGAGCAAATACATATTTTTCCAACGTTAATTTCATTTTTACAGTTTTGAGATTCGCTCATTCCTGTTCTTTTATTATCTTCCGGAAACCGGACATTCCACACGTTGTATGTTTTTATCGCTATCGATATGAAATGTTTTGGAAAGTGAAGCGGACATTGATTTTTCTTTTGTGGAGAGTTGAAAAAGAAATGGCTGCATAAGTTAATGTTATACATGAATGGGTTATTTGCGAATATATAGTAGTTCTGTCTTTTTTTATTCGAAAGTCGAGAGTTTTCTATTTCCGGTATCATGTGTTTAGTAACTATTAGAGATTAAATGGGTCTGCTTTAAACCTCAAAATATAGTGTTGACAGTGTCTTCTTGACGACCCCCGGGGTCACGACCGCAGTAAAATTTCGTAAAATATTCTATTAAGATCCAAGTCTTATGCGATAGTCATATATTGGAATAGTGGGATCTTGCAATTGTTTTTTAATAGCTCCTCAGAGTTTATTTCGCGTGTAAGTGTAATGTGTTTCTCGGAGTTAGGCAGTATCTCCATTGTCAGAAGTATAGCATCATTACATACGGTTTTAAATATTTGAATCTCCAGCATGATAGCTGTACACTTTAATCAAGTTTCCCGGAAAGTGACATCATGAAACTTAGCGCCCCAATTTCTCAAATTATAACATTTGTACTAAAGTAATCAAACATGCGGGATTCCTGACCGCAGTATTTTTCAAAACCTTTTTCTGATCTGCCGGAGATACAGGCAAGGTTGTCCGTTGTTGCATTATTATGCAGTATTACTTTATTTTGTATTAAATTTTCCACCGCAGAAATATACTCGCGCAGAAAAAATTACTTGTTTTAATGATGTATATCGGCTTAACAAGAACTTTTCAACAGTGAATATATTGCTATCATAACTCCGAGGCGACCGGCACAACAGTCATCTGTATTCCCGATTCAACTCCACACACGTCCTCAAAAGAACCAGAGACTGTTATCATAATACTGATACATTTTTACAACAACGTACAATAATTCACTCACTAGTTTTCTGGTTGTTTATGTTCATATTGGCGCCAGAACAGCAACCATATAACTAGGGAGAACTATAAAAACCTCCGGTCAGGAAGTGAAATTATTTAATACCGATGCCTTGGATTTTATTTATACTTAACCAGAAATCCGCAAACATTTCCTCCCTGCAGAAATTTAAGCTGTCCCGACCGCGCACAAAAATTTCCTCCCGCAAAACAAATTCAGTCAAAATTTCCTTGTGCACGGTAGCTAAACCAATAAAACTATGACGTCTTTCCCATACTATTGCATACAAACGCAAAGTTCATGCTATTTTGCTCTGCCATATCGCTCATATTAAAACACAAACTTTCCCATCCAATAACGTCTCCATTCGTAAAAATAGACCGTGAAATTCTCAAACTACGTTTCCCAAGAAAACGTATTTGACCTATTTTTACCATTCTCGAAAGCAGCTTGAATGGCTTTACGACAAATGATTGAAAATTTGATATATTGATACGTAACGTGAGATATCGAAACTAAGAACTTTAATATCTTTGCGGTGACGTAATGTGAAATATGACAAGTTCATCACAAGTTCTGACATCCCAATACCCTAGGGAAATTAACAATAGGACCGGGGGTGTTCCTCAAATATTTTAGTGACGGTATGTGACGCCCTTCTTGAAATCCTAACCGCTTTAACCAACCATATCCTCAATGCCCTAATATAGCTTCTATGAAGAAGAAAGAAGAAACTCCCCCCCCCCGGAAAAAAGTCCACAAAAATTTGTTAACAGCTTTTGCCCCTTTTTTATCTCGTAATTTCGAAATCTCGCTTAATGCGCATGCGCATTAACGAGATAAAAAGGGCATTGTGTTCATCCCTTACAGACAGTGTTATGCTGTTTACATAATCACCAGACGAGACGTCACGCATGTTCTGCTGTGTTGATTCATAGAAAACTTTCTCATATGGCACACCTCGAAGATCAAATTTAGCCAAGACAGTCGAAGGCTTACCGTTGAACAGGTTCTGTTCTTTATCAACCAGATCGCAGTGGATAAAGTAAGTGCTTGGTGATGTTAATCCTTTGACGTATGTTACTAGAAACAATACAGCTCTTATGCCAAGTAAATTTGCCAGATTGTCACTAAACTTTACATTACTTCCATTGTGAATGACCATCGCGCCGACTGGTGTATTTATAGTAGTTGATAATTGTAATTTTATTCTATGTTGGGTGGATAAGTCGTTAAATTGTTTCGCTAGACTATCAATGGTGTAATGCCCTTGAAGTAATGTCACGTTTGGAGTTGATCCATTGGAGCTATCTATTGTTGTTGAAATAGTTGCATTTTCTTTCAAATTATGCCACGAGTTGTAAAATGAACAAGAAACAAGTCTTATGTAACTCGGTTTCTGAAGCGGGTGGTCGAAGTAGATGGTGTGAGGGTTCGAAGGTGCGACGATTGTTAACACAACCATTGTATATATATTTAAATTTAAAATATATATATTCAATCATGTTTGGCAGACGCCCTGGTGGTTTTAATCCTGGTTCAAATCTCGGTCTAGACATTGGCGGCCACGATTACGGACCTCCGCCCCCGTTTTTTCCTCGTCCCCAAAATCCCCTCTATCCCCAACAGAGCAGGTATATTAGCAAAAAACAGCCAACACCACCCACAGTAAATCCGCAACTTGCTTGGCTGAGTTCTCCGGAGGCTGAAAAACTCTCTACAGCCGCCAAGGCTAAGGCTATTTCAGACTTCAAAAGGCGTTTCCCGCACGCTGATATGTCAAGATTCACAACAGAAGTTTCTTTCGACGAAAAGCACAAAGCCACAGCAGTAGTTCTTTTCTCAGAGGGGCATGGCTCCTGGGCTATGCCCTCAGACATACCGCACAATAATTGGACACAAGCCCTGAAAGACGCGCTTGGTTTAGAGTATATTGGCGGTTTCCCCTATCAGTTGACGTTAAACCGAAACACACAAAAACCGATCCCGGCTGTTGATTTCTCCACCTCAATCGATAAAGACATGATGATTGGTTCTGTCTTGAACGACGAAGCGCAAAAGATCTATGTCACGCCAACTGATTATTTCACAACGAAATACAGAAACATTTTCAGAGACACACAAATTTCGTTCACAACCGCGAAATATGGGAGAAAGTGGCTCGGCGGCCCGCATATGAGTTTCTGGCCACAGCAACTAAACTTTGCTCTGTGGTGTGCAACAACCGGCTGCGGGATCTCGCGTGACCTTCTGTTTGATAAGAACTCGACTCTCTCCCTAACCCCGCAGCTCCGGTCATTTTACAGGTTTCACGTTTATTTCACAACAAGGCGAATTCTTTACAAAATGGGTGGGGAACAGAGTGTGAGTGCTTTGCCAGACGACCCCACATTCAACCAGAAAGACAACAAGTTCAACATCGACGCATACAAGAGGATTTGCCAAGAGTTCGGTGTCGACCCCAATGCTGACTTCCGTTTCACATACGGCAAAAATCACGGGCTTGGCAATGTGTACATTTGGGTTGCATATGATGGGCCCAGTTCTACTGATTACGACTATCCTGATTCCGATCTAGCTCTGTTTGATGACGAGCGCGTCACAGACAGAAAAGACCCAAACTATCGAGCAAACGGCATATACTTCGTTCGTAACGACCAGGGCGCTGTTAGTCAGTTCGAGCACTTTGTGCCGAATTATGCACAAGGGCTAACACAGCCAGGGCTCGCGCGTATGAATCAGTCAATCGAGGCCTTTGTGTACTGCATCCTGGGTGCACAAGCAAACACTCGCAGCAGCATCATTGGAAGAGGAGGCCGGGCGTTCGAAACGCAGAGAGTATTCCTCACCCATCTAGAGGAGGCCATAATACTGAACGACATCGCAACAAGCGTACAGCGATATCAACTTGCCATCCAAGCAACGAAAGTGCGCTTAGACTTTGCGACAGCGCCCGGAAGTTGGCTCATGCCATCACGCATGATTATCAACACAGAGAGCGTGGTGGGGTACAACAACAATCTCAAGGAGGCAACGCAAGGGATGAAGCTGGGTGTGAACAACGATGTTAACCTTGGTACAAAAAAAGCCTCCCTTCGCCACATGGATGGGGGACCAACAAAAATAAACCCACCAAACAGTCACCCATCGAACCCGATACATAAACAGGCCACACAGGCACAAGGTATAGCGCCAAAACCAAAGGTCACACCCACACCACAACCAGCCCCCACACCAACACCAACACCAACACCACCCCCAACGCAAGAGACTAAGATCGAGCCGCATCACGTAAACAAGGCGCTCATTGGTGTGGGCGCGCTTGCTTTAGTAGGCTTTCTTGCCTGGATGAGATAATTATTTCCTGCGCTTGGTGATCCTTTCAATCATAAAGCCTACAACGGCAAGGATGAGCAGCCAGGCGTGTTCACCCAGAAAGGAGATGACCGACCCAGCAGCTTTGAAGAGAAAACTCACAATTGAGCCAATCAAGCCAGGCAGGGCGTTGGCTGCCTTTTTGCCAAGCTCTTTAAGTCCATTTCCAATAGCCTTGGTGGCCTTTGCCAGGCCATTCAAGGTGGCGAGTACCACAGCGCTGATGGTGATGCCAGCTGCCAGAACAATCGCTTGCAGGGTCCATCCGTATTTCTTGAATATTTCTCTAACCCGCTCTCTCAAAGACATTCCCCTTTCACGCACCTCAATTTCTGTGTTGACCCTTGCTAGCTCTTCTTCACGTTCAGCAACCCGGGCTTCCGCGGCTTCTCTTTCAGAGGGAGAAGTGTTCTCATCTTCTATAACGCGCTTGTCTTCAGCGTTCTGCCGTTCAAGCTCTTCTTTGTTCTGTTTCAGTTCGTCTAGTGGTTTCACAGCGTCCTGTTTTCCTCTAAGCTCCTCTCGGCGTCTGTCTAATCCCCTACTGTCAAGTTTTAGTTTGTCGATTTGTTTTTTTAGTTTGTCTGCTTGTTGAGCAGCTTTTTGCGCATTGTCCAGTTGTTTTCGTTTAGCTTGATGCTCAGCTTCAACAGCTCGCTTTTCATTTTTTAGTCTTTGTATTGTTTCCGTATCCAGTGGGCCATGTGCATCTTCCTTCTCTTGAATCTGGTCATCAATATCTTTGATTCTATTTCTTAGGGCATCCGTGTCGCGGCGAAGTTTTTGTGCATCCGCATCCCTTTGTTCCATTTGTTGTAGTTCCTTTTGTTTTGCTTCCAGTTCTTTTTGAGTTGCTTCAAATGCAGCATTTGTCTCATTGAACTCTTCAGTCAAAGACTTTCCGAGAGCAGCTTTGATCTCTTTGGGAAGAGAAGCGTTGAAAGTCTTTTCGGAATCCCCACGGCTTTTTGTGTAAAGAGGATACCATTTGTCTCTGGTATGATATTTTACCTCGATGATGGCTCCACCTGATTTTGGTTTCGGCTCGTACCGAAAATTAAGTTGACTTCTGTCTATGCTGGGAAACTCGTTCTGAACCTCCTCAAAGGCCATATCATTCATTGTTATCATTCGCCGGCCTTGAGTATCCCCTGTAGTGAAAGAGGTTTCTTCAGTGTGGGAGCCTTGTTGTTCTGGGGGCAACCTTGTTCTTGTGGCCATAGGCACTTGTTCACCACCATGAGATGGGGTTGATGACGCCCCTGGTTCAAAAGGTTGCGTGGTGTCTTGGTCATGGGGCCATCGACTGAATTCTTGTTTTTCTTCTTCTGTCATTTGATTCCACATGGTGTCTAAGCTCTCATCATCGTTGTCATCGTCATCCCCTGTGTCTGGAATGAGAGGGTCTCTGTCAGTTGCCTCGTCAGGTATATCATATCCGCCTTCTGCCATGATGATATATAAATATAAGTTTAAAAACACAAATATATACCATGGCTGTGCAACCGAATCTACTTCCATCTCACAGCGAAAAGACAGTGGGTGCCATGAAGGCAGAGCGAACCGTTAAGCGCATCACATTCAACCCATCTGAGGCCAATCCCGGCGAGACACTGTACGTCTCGGTGCCCAAGCTGGGCGAGCATGATGTCCTTGTGTCCGGCTCGCTTGCACTTGTGTTTAACATCAACCTAGCCGGGGGCCACGCTAACAACTTTCTCGTGCAAAATGTTTCTAGGGCCCTGGTGGACAGGCTCGTTGTAAAGTTTGGCGCCACCACCGTCGAGGACACAGTTGGGTACGACATCTATAAGATCTTCGAAGACCTATTCAAATCAACCGATGAGCGGGACAACATGCTTATGGAGGGCATCCAGAGTGAGGATTTGTGCAAGATCCGCTCTAATGCCGGCGACAAGAAGTCTTCCGGCGTGGATGCAGAGAAGAAGCTGGAGACAATATACAAGAATAAGTATCGCATCAAACTGGATCACCAAATCTTAACTGATCACGGAATCATGTACCCCCAGGCCCTATTCAATGATCTGGTCTTCGAACTAACCCTAGCCCCCGCAAACCAAGTTGTCCGAGGCTCAGACACAAGCAAGCTTGTGTACAAGTTGGAAAACATCCAGCTGGAGTACGAGACAATCAGAAGTAAGGAGCTGGCTGATGCAGCAACAAACACTTATACTAGCGGCAAGGAGTTCGCCTATGACTTCGTAATGCGAGATCGGGTGCATCCCTTCTCAAAAAGCGGGGACACTCGGATGAATCTTCGGGTAAACCCACAGCGCAGGTCTCTCAAGGGCATCCTCTTGCTGTTCATCAGCCCCTATGCTGCGGGTGCAAGGGACTCTGAGAACTATTTCAATCCAGACATCACCAAAGTTAAGGTAACCGTAAATGGGGTTCCAAACAGGGTCTACAACGAGGGTATCGCCGGCACTGACATGTGGAGTGAAATCTCCCGACACTTTCACACGCGCGGCAGGCCCAACATGAACCTGACCAAATATCTCACAGACAACAAGTTTGGTCTCTGGATTGACCTGCGGTCCATGGCTGACCCAGCTCTGCACGGCAACGGCCAACGACTCGTCAACACACAGGATGGTGTGCAACTCGAGATTGAACGAAACGGCACAGGCTCGGGAAATGCAAACTGCCACATCTTCACCATCTCAGACTCACAGTTGAACATCATTAGCAGGCAGCTGGAATCTGTACAGTACTAAAATACACATATATATACCATGGCTACAAGCAACATCAACTTCTATGATAAGCCGGCTCCCCTGCCATCTACCAGACCCTTAACATACAATGAAATAGAAAGACTTCTGGCAAAGGCGCCCTCCCCACCCACACATGAACCAATTGTTTGCAAACCAACTAATATAGGCGCTGGCTATGGACCCAAGAAAGTTGCCATTCAATGCACTAATCGTGGGCCCCACCAACTCTGGCAAGACACAGTATCTTTTAAACCAACTGCGCGGCCCCTTTAGGGGTTGTTTTGATTACATTGTTTTATTCTGCCCCACATTTGTCAAGAACAAGACATACAATGGCTTCGTGGACCGCGATCCGCACATCTTTGTGATTATCTGCCAACAGCATAAAATCGAAGACTGGTTGAAGGAGGCGAGCTACTTTTTCACAGGCACTAACACTTTATTCATTCTCGATGACTGCGCAGCCTCAAAAGATGTCAAAGGCCGCACGAGCCAGCTGGTCAATCTGGGGTTCAGCGCAAGGCATGACGGCATATCCGTGTGGGTCTTGACACAGCAGATCACCAGCATAGCTAAGCCATATCGTGATAACATTGCAGCGATCGTGCTCTTTTACACACCCTCCAGCAAGACAACTAAGGCCATCTTCGAAGACTATGCCGGCGAGCTCTCCCATGAGGAGTACAAAGAGTTTATCGCAAGGCTCAAATCCCGCAAGTTCTCCCACCTGGTTTTCTCTCTTAGGTACCCGTATGGAATTGAGTACAAGATTTAAAATACACACACACAAATATATACCATGGATGCACCAACCAGCCTACACAAGCTCACTGTGCTTTCACAGCTTTTGGATGAATTACACAAACACACACTTAATGCGCAAAACAAAATTATCAAAACCGCTAGTGAGGAAAATCTGCGCCTTATGCTTCTCAACAGATATCCCTTGCGGTTGAATTCTATGCCAGACACCATGGCGGGGCTTATACGTGAGATTGAAACTCTTTTACCAGCAATCAAGAGAATTATTGAAAATTAAAAAAACACACATATATACTCCTGATAATGGCACAAGCAGCTGAAGACCAGGTCGACTTGAGCGAAGTAATGCAGATGCTGGAGGCTGCCCCTGATACCGCACCTCCCACAGGTCTCGTGTGTGACAATGGCATTCCTGCCAAACGTGAGAAGCTGGCAATCCTTGTTTCAACCGGCAAGGCCAAAGAATCTATCGGCGTGCAGCTTACACACGATCATGTAAAGCGTCTTTCAGACAAGGACGTTGACAAGTACATCAAAAGGTACGAGGCCTATGTCGGCAACAAGACAACAGAATCTCTAGTTGATTCAGCCATAATGCTCTTGTCCAAAGGAGTTGGCATGGTGGTCGACCTTGATGATGTCAAGGAATTACAGAAAGAACTCAAAAATGATTAAAAAATCTTGCTGGAGGTCTTGCCCTGAGATGCGGACGATGGCTGGCACTTGCCAATGCTGCTCTCATCACAACAAAACACGTCAAGTTTGAACGAGAGCCTGATCACAAGCCTGACTTAATAGAATTGGAACCACAACCCACACATCCAAGCAGAGACAGTGAAGGTTATCCACTCGAGGGCTTTGATGAAGTTGGGCTGGGACCTTGAAGGAACCTGGGCGGAACCTGGGCGGAACCTGTGCGGAACCTGTGCGGAACCTGGGCGGAACCTAGGTGAAACCTGTCAGCACACCTGGCCAAATTTTCAAAATCATATATATACCCACTATGACCACACCACTCGAGGCGATTCCTGAAGAAACTCAAACTCCAACACCAACACCAACTCCAACACCTGCACGCGTTACCTCTGAGGCCCCGAAAACAAAGCCTGCAACAGAAAAGAACCCCGGCCGTGTTGCTTCTGGCAAAAGGCTAGCAGAGCGCAACCGCCTGGCCCGTGAAGCAAAGAAAATGGCCGAAGCACAAAAGGCCGCACCCTCAACAAGTGTCACAACAAGTGAACTCTCAACAAGTGACACAACAACTGACACTAACAGCAACTCAATCTTTTATATTCTGGGGGTTGGAGGGTTGATTGTCTCTTTTATGGGTGTGTATTACCAACGCGAAGCCATAATGCAAAAGCTTGGCCACAAACCAAACACACTGACCCCACCACCAGCAAACACACCGACCCCACCACCTGAACAACCCCCATCTAGAATTCCGGTAAGACAAGGACTTAAAAAAATGGAATAAAAAAAAACACATATGTATACTGCACACAAACCATGGCTGACAATAAGCTTGTAAAGTCTATCCTCGACGCCGCAACAATAACTGGCCTTGTCGCTGGTATTGGTTGGATTGGTAAAAAGGCCATCAAAGAAAACTTCACTGCCGACCCCAGTGCAAGCTTGATGAACTACGTCAAGTTCACAGCCGTCATGGCTGGCAGCATCGCGCTGAAGAAATATCTCGAGGACCAGAAAATCCTCCCAGACAATATGTAAAACCATATGTATACACACAACCACAATGGCCAGCATTGCAATAATGGCCCTTGGTGCTGTTTTGAATGCTGCAGCTTTCACTGGCGGCAATTATCTCGCGAAATATCTATCTGGTGATAACGGAAAGGCAGCAATGGATGAGAAAATCCGGCATGACAAAGCTCTGGAACAATACCAAGCGGCTTACGCCAAATACCAGAAGGACCGCACTAAGCTCCTCGACTGGATTGCAGCCAACGATCGAATTAAACACCAAGCTAGCCAAAACTTTCAAACCACTGACCAAGCCCTGGTCTTGTATAACCAAATGCATAAATCGCAACCTGATAAACAAATCAAAGATTATAAAGAGCCTGAGTTCTCGGACTTCTATAAGCCCAGCAAGCAACAGCAGACTGGTGAACTTGCGTTCATTGGAGGCACCCTGCTTGTGGGTGGGTATGCTGCATATCGCTTTCTGTAAAAAAATCTTATATATACAACCATGGATCACGAAAGCTATGCATTCAAAGGAGTACTCTTCTACGCTGGAACTATTGGTCTAACTTGGCTTTGGTGTGAAGGCATGTCCATATTACTTGGTCTTTTTAACCAGCCGCAGCCGCTGCATGCTGAAATGCTTAACCAGCTGCATGATGAAAGGCGTAACCAGCTGCATGATGAAAGGCGTAACCGGAGGCTTGCTGAAATACGTGAAATGCGTAACCGCCTACTCGCTGAACAGCAGGAGAAAGCTGAAATGCGCCTACTCGCTGAACAGCTGGAGAAAGCTAATGAACAAGAAGAATAATGTATAATATATGGAGGCCAAACTCTCAAAGATCTATTACAGTCCTAAAGGCTACTGGAAAGGCCTTGCAGCTGTCAAAAAGCTAGCTGCAGCAGCCAAGGTCTCAGAGGAGGTGGCAAAGAAATGGCTCGTCAAACAAGCCCTTTGGCAAGTATATCACCCCGCACCACGCCACATCCCTCGACCCAAGTTTGATGTTCAAACCCCTAATGCAGTGCATCAAGCAGATCTACTTTTTTTGCCACACGACAAACTGCCCCATGGGCGAAAGGTTTACAAATATGCTTTGACAGTTGTTGATGTGGCTAGCCGTTACAAAGCAGCAGAGCCATTGACTTCGAAAGAGTCTGATGAAGTTTCTAAGGCGTTGACACGTATTTACAGGCGTGGGCCTTTGAAATGGCCACAACTGTTGCAAGTCGATCCGGGGACAGAGTTTATGGGAGCTGTGACTAAAGAGACTGGGGCCCATAAAACAACCATTCGCCGTGGGCGTGTTGATATCCACAGAGACCAAGGGATTGTTGAAAGATTCAACAGAACCCTGGCTGAACGATTGTTTGGTTACCAGTACGCAGTTGAAATGAATCTACCCTCTGGCCGGTCGACCGCTTGGGTTAAAAGATTGCCAGATGTTGTCTCTGCCTTGAACAATGAAGTAACAAGATTGACTGGCAAGAAGCCCGCTCAAGCAATCAAAGAGAAAGCCACCTCAGCCAAACCCGCAACCCCATATGCTAGACCTGTTGGGGTGAATGAAAAGAAGCTCCCTCCTCGGGTTAATTTGCGATATCTGTATTACCCCGGTGAGCTAGAAGGCGGTAGTCGGCGGGCAACTGATCCGATCTGGTCCTTGAAAGTATATAACATCGAGAAGACTGTCACCAAGCCAAATGAACCGGTCGTGTATTATCTGTACGACGGCCCCAAGCGTGGGTTTGTCCGTGAGGAGTTGATGGTTGTTCCGCCGGGCACTCAGTTGCCTCCGGTGTCTTTGTGACCATATGCAAGCGTATGAACGCCATCGTCTTTTATCCAGCGCTTTGAATCAAAGGGCGAGAGTGTTGTCTTGTTTAGATGCACGCCATAGATCTGGTGATTCACACTTCGAAGCATGTCCATCCCGTGTTTGAAGGCCTCCTTTCTGAAGAGGGCGTCTTTGTAGTTCTGGTGTGTGATCTCTTTCTCTGTGACAACCTTTGTGGTGCCCTTCGCCTTCTTGATGTTCTTCTGACTGCCAAGCATGATTGAGTACATCTTTGAGCGCAGGCAGATCACTTCAGAGATAGGGGCGCCAGCGCACTCGTCCTTCATCTTGCCAATGACCTTCTTGTTTAGCTGGCTGTGAAGAAAGTGGTCCTTGGGATAGTCGCTTGTGTCGTAGAGCTCATCGAGGCGATTCTCCATGTCCTTGTAGACATCCTCTGTCTTGATCTCTAGAAGCAGACTGTCTGTGTCTGTGTAAAGTAGGTCTACGCGTGGGCCGTACTTATACTTGAGGTACTTATAGTAGAAGTCGTACATCAGAGTCTTAGAAAGATCAAGGATGCACATACCTGTGTAGACTGGGCGTATGAGTAAGATTTTGTCCTTGTGCATTTGAATCCCTGCAAGATTTTCACCAAAGACTGTTGCTCTGGCGAACAGTGGGTTTGAGATAAGCTTTCTCAACTTGTCTGTCTCATTCGCGCGAACAAGCTTCATATCAATGCGTTTTCTGAGGTTCTCCATTGTCTTGCCAAAGACAGAGTTGTTCATCAGCTTGAAGAAGTTCTTTTCGAACTCAGAAGTGGCTTGCTTTCTTAGTTCTGTGTTCAGCCTTATGTAAGGCTCCATCCAAGGCTTCTGCTCGAATTTGAGGATTCGATGAATCTTTTTCAACTTCATGCCTAGCTCTAGGTAAAGCTGAAGATTCCTGTAGTGTAGAACATATCTGTCTTTGTTCTTGAGGGTTAGGAGCAACTTCTCTGTCTTATCCTCTGCCTGTCCCTCTATCAATGCCCTTTGATAAGGAGACATCCATGACTTTGTGACTCTGTGCTTTTCTGGTGCTAGAGGATAGGCATTGTGTTCATCGTGCAACTCCTCGGGGTATTCTAAATCAACCTCAAGGATAAAGCCAATCTTTCTGTTTGGGGACCACTTCATGATTTGGTCTTGTGTTGGATGAACTCTGCACCATTGAAAGTTGCCAACAGGTAGTGGTTGACTCATTGCCCAACCGTAAAGATTGTTTGCATCGAAGTACATGATGTAGCTTGTTTCTTGATCTGGGTTGTGGTCATAAAGAAAAGGGTTGTTCGCTTTGCAGAAGCGCCTGCTCTCCATTGAAATGCCGCCACGCATGCCCTTTTCGATAAAGAGGTGCATGTTTATGTCTGTGAGCAGTTCTAGGTTGATTCCTGTGTATTTCAAAAGAGCATCCCAGCTGAGGCCCGGTGCTGTATAGTAATGCGCAGGGTCAAGTTTGTAGTGCTTGAGGCATGTTTTTCTGAAGTTCTCGAAGACATCTGCAAGGAGGAGTACATCTGTCTCTAGGTAAAGATCATGATACTCGCCGAGGTCTTTACATTCGAACGTCTCCCACACTTTCTGCGCATGAGTGTATTCCTTATCTGAGATGCCTTCCTTTTTAAGCTCGCTATAGAACACGCTCTTCTCTGGGAGTGACTTCTCATCAAACCGCCTCCAAGAGTCCATGTACTCGTATGGATAGTTTCCTTTTTGCAGAAGGAGCTTGAGTTTATTGGGGTCCTTTTGATGGTTTGCCATGATTGTAAAGGACTCTGGTTCGTTTGATTTAACCAGGCTATCGAGGCTCGAGCCCATGAACTGCAAGCTGTCAATGAACCTTAAGTTGCCCAGAGAGAAAGAAATGTACTTCTCCATGTTGTTTGGGATGCACTTCAGATCAGATTGTACTTCAGCTATGCCGCTCATGATATGATGTGCATCGTAGCCCTTCAAGTTGTGAAAGATAACAGGGATTTTCACTTGTTCAGGGTTGATTCTGAAGTGATTCAGATTGCAAGCTTTGTGAGCAGCACCTCGATACTTGCCTGTTATGTGGCAGTGATCTAAAACAGCGTCTCTCATGTAGTCTCGTACAAGAGACTCACCGCAGAAGAGGCAATCAACTTGCTCAAAGATGGGCTTTGTTTTTTGTTGCCTTTTGTTTCTTGGGCCTATGAAGGGTGACGCCTCCAAACGCCCTGTTTCTTCGTTTTGGATGTAGCTTTTAAATGCATTGGTGTAGCATTTGTTAGTTTTGCGATGAACAAGGCCCACGTACGCTCCCGTGTTCGGATCGTAGACTTCGATAGAGTCCTTGAAGTTCTCTTTGTAGAGACAATGATCACAAATGCTGCAGAAGTTTTCATTGTTGAAGTCTTCCCAGTCTGCTCGTGTCATTGTTACGGGCTTCTTGTGATGAAGTTCGTCTCTTATCTCCCTCTCTAACAGTTGTATGTGGTAGAGAAACTGCTTCACCGCGTCCTCACCTCTGTATAAGTATGGGCCTTTTGTTTTGCCATCAGAGCGAACAGCCATCATACAGAACCCGCATGGTGTATGTACTGATGTTTTGGTTGTGCTGCTTTCTTTTGGGCCTGGCTTGCACGTGTCGATTTTTGTAACGAGACTTTCGAAGTCAGCGTAGATAACGTAAGGCACTTTCATCTGGTTCTGGTAGTTCTCGAAACGCAGGATGTTTTTGCCATCTTTGGGCATTTCAGTTCGAACCGGCCTGCCTTTGATACCTCTGCAGTCAGACAGATGTTTGTCGAGAACATCTTGCGATGAAAACCCTTGAAGGCATCTTTCGCAGAAATGAATCTTTCGGCCTGCCTCATAGTTGCTATGAAGAAGCCTACTTAGGCTTTTTATGTAGCAGTAGTGTGTGTTATTTTCATTGGTTATCAGCATTAGGTTGATTCGCCTTATATCAGGATCTTGTACTTCACTGATTCTAAGGACTGTTGTGTTACCGTTATGCCAGCCAAAGACGTTTATTGCGAGGTTATTGAGTTTTTCTACTTCAGAGATTTGATGCAAGGGTGTAGGGAAAGAGATGTTAGTGAAGTTTAAGCCATCCTCTGTCGGATACTTGGTTGGCCTGTCTGAATGCTTCGTATCTCGAGTGGGGAAGAGCGCAGCTCGCAAAGCCCATCGAAAGCATTGATTATCTGTGTTTTTGATGTTTATTATGGCCTGTTTTGCTTTGAGCTTTGGAGGAAGATGGATATGATAGCCGCCTCTTATGGCTTGATATCTTGAGAAATCAAGAAAGACGTACTCAACTCTTTCGATAACCCAGCCTGAACCCATGTTTACCCATCTGGCTACTTCTTCCTTGCTTGAGTTGATAACAGCCTGCAGTTGTCCATTGACTGCTGCTTGATAAAAGTGTGTTATTATAAGAGGGCTTACTTGACTAAAATAGTGGGTCATTCTTTGTGTCCCATCAGCTCCTTCCTTTGAAAAGTGAACTAAAAATGTAAAATTCACTTTGATGGGGCCAAGGTCTGTAATCTCTCTAACTATGGTTCGAACTATAGCAGGTTTGTTCTCTTGATAAAATAAATCTAGATCATGAATTGGGTAATCAGCAGGAACAGTCATTTTATAGCTGTGAAGCCAACCACGCCAACCCTGTTGTTTCTTAATGAACTGAAGTGGTGCATCCATGGGGGTGTATATACAAAGGGATTTACATTTCTTCAATTGGGCAGCACCGAGTAGTGTAGAAGAGGGTGCATCCCGCCCCGGCTCCAAAGGCCCGCGAAAACGCTTATTTTGACAACTCCCGAACGCCCATGTTAGCAGGCCCCAGGGCGAATTGCAATGAGCCCTGGGGGCTGCTAACATGGGCGTTCGGGAGTTGTCAAAATAAGCGTTTTCGCGGGCCTTTGGAGCCGGGGCGGGATCACCCTCTTCTACACTACTAACCTATGACCTTCTGTAAACCAGTCAAATGCTTTAACCACAGCTACAAGAGACTCATGGTGAGCTAGGCCATTTACTAGGTTTGTATATGACACATGTCCTGTGAACTGCTAGGATCAGCAACAAAAAAAGAAAGATGGTAAGTTTTAAACTCAGTAATGAAATGATAAAGATGAAATGTTCATCTTTGTTTCATGCTCGTGGCATGATGAGCATTTCATCTTTATCAACTTGATTGCTGTCAATTTTTCATACCTGGATGATAACAGGTTGTGTTGGATTAGCACCTGTCAGGAACACCTGAGAAATAAGTGCACAATGTAAATGTAGATGTAGCTGTTATTTAAACAGGGATGTCGCTTCAGTATAATGAATCAGTATGCTACGAACTATGGTAAGGACTTCACTGAAAATCGAGGCAAACCTGTATGAAGGCAGACAATATGAGGGCTTAGTAGATTGAAGCAAAAGAATGAAGATGACAAAATTAAGTTCTTATGTTTACCTGTGCTGGCTGGTTAGTTGCTGAGAAAGAAAACTTGGTTTTCAATAACTGAAGAGAGCTTCTTCTAAAAGACAAGAACAAGAACTTGTTTTGAAAGTCAACGACAAATTCAAATTTACTCAGACTTGTTTATCCTTTAAAAAAATAAACAAGTAAAATAGGATAATTTTATCAACAGATTGTGCTGCTTTTGCCTGACCTGATGAAGCGATCATGGAGGGCAATAGACTGCCCATCTATCCACACAGTTTTCTGATGATTAAACACACTGTCAACAGAAAACTGCCAGAAGCTAGAAAGAGGGAATGATAAGGATGAATGAGAAAATGCTCATGTCAAACACTAACATATAACATCTCTATATATTCTGTAAGTCCCCAAGACAAAATAATGTTTATCAGTTTGTTTAAGTCAACAAACTGATGTGCCAGTGGGGAGGAAACTATTAAAAAAACAAATCACTTCCTACAAATATTAAGACCAGTGGCAGATCCCGACCTGTGGAATCCAAAAAGACTTTTAGGTTCTTTGCATGTTAATTTTCTGCAAACAAGGAGGGAGCCAGAAATATTTTGGCCTTTAGAACTTGACAAATTTTGGCCAATAAGAAGATCTACTACTGAATTCTAAAAGTCCTAATCGATAATAAGTTCAACCATACTTATGATGCAAACTCTCCTAAGTAACATATAGGTAAAAAAGAGGTAAGTCTTCACAACCCTAATGGCTCACAACTATTGGAGCTTAACCTGATTTCAGTAGCATGAAGTGACTGAGAGTATTACTACTCCCCCCTGGATGGGATACTAGTCCATCACAAGGTTACCCTCCCAGCATTATGATGCTGGTACCCATTTATATACCTGGGTGGAGAGAGACAACATGGAGCAAAGTTTCTTGTCTAAGGAAACAACATGACGGCAGAGACCAGGCTTGAACCATCGGCCTTCAGGTTGAAACTCCAACATGCTAACCACTAAACCACTGCGCCTCCACTTAAATATGCTTGACTGTTAACACCCTTACCCTTCAGATGTTATAAATGACTGATTGTAGATCTTCCACCCATCCCAGCTGACAAATCTAGAGCCCACTTTTGCTTTTAGAAATGGCCTTTGTCCCAGTTGAAAGAATACTCTGGTCAGTTCCTTTGAAAACTGTGAATACAATAAAGCACTTTTATTACTTAGAATTCTAGTTTCCTATAAGCTATATAGCTATGTCGTGCGCAAAAGGGTTTGCTTGAGCCATTTTGCCTGGAAATATAGCATACTGGTAGATTTTTAGTCCTTAGAGTACACATTTGCCCAATCTTGGTCTAAAAAGGCAT
This sequence comes from Cladopsammia gracilis, assembly GCA_022457155.1. Lineage (NCBI taxonomy): Eukaryota > Metazoa > Cnidaria > Anthozoa > Scleractinia > Dendrophylliidae > Cladopsammia > Cladopsammia gracilis. The sequence goes on from JAJGOT010000573.1 coordinate 61,147, forward strand.
CTAGTATATATAGGAAGATCTGAAATAGTTCAAAAGCTGGAATATAAAATTTGGCTATTCACCAGATAAATCACTATCCAGTGGATATGTATTAACAAATCCAATTGTGTTATCCATTGGATAGAGACTTATCCAGTGGATAGTGCAATCCATCTTTTGAACAACTGGGTCCAGACTGTTTGGCGTACATGTAATGTAAAGACACAAAAACCTTGTTAGATAGAAAACCTACTTGAGAAGGGAGGGAAGCTGTCCCGTTCTGTTCAGATTCTGAAATGTGTTTTGGATCCATAATCCACAGCTTCAATTCCTCTTGACTATCACCTTCACTTTATGATAAAGAAAGAGGGATGGTTAAATTTTAAGCTCTGTCATTAACAACAAAAACAACAACAACTTTATTTCTACCCCATACGATCCAAAAAAAGAAATTACATGAAATGAAATTAAATAGTAAAAAAGGGGTATTGGCTTCCTAAAATAACTAGAGAGTTAAAGAGACTAGGAAGCCAAATTACATGAACTGAATTACACTCAGGGTCTTAAAATAACTGAGGAGAACATGCTGCCTTTGCAATGGTATCCGCAAATGGTTAGATGTTCTAGTCTTCTCGGATAAGGACGAAAAATCGTAGGCCCCGTCTCCTGCATCTTCAGTGTTATATGCTTAGCAGGGGACGTTAAAGAACCCACACACTTGTCGTAAAGAGCAGGGCATGGAGTTCCCGGTGTAGTGGTCTGGTCTTGTTTCACGGGATGGTGCTTCACATAGGGTTAACCTCATTGCACCTTTCCCTGCTTGGACAGATTCGTCCAAAGAAAATATGAGTATGAGTATGAGTATGAGTAATACTAGGGTCGGAAGACACACAAACAAATTACACAAGACACAAGACACAAGGACACAACATAAACACGCACTATTACCGGTATCTACCTAACAAAAAAGAAAGTGAAATCAAGCTTAAAGCAGCAAATCAATCATACAAAGCAAAACCTACTAAAATTACATTAGAGAAGTATGAAAGAAATCAGAAAATGGATAAATCAGACTTAAAGCAACAAATAAAATCGTTGAAAGCAAAGGTACACACACAAAAAAACTACTATTTACCTAAGTGAAGTAAGAAAGAAAAAAATCAGAAAATAAAGCAACATTAATATTTGCTTAGCAGTTGAGTTCTTTTTTTAGATTTTCTTTAAATTTCCTAAGAGGTTGATTTCATATTTTTCCCAAGGGAATTCCATACTTTTGGTCCCCGAAAACGAATTAAATAAGAAGATGTAATGTTCAACACGTCACACTGAGCAAGGGACAAAGAAAAAATTCTTGGAATCAAACCCATGAACTTTCAGGAACCTGGTAGGCCACTCTAACCAACTGAGCTACTAAGAGACCCTTTTGCAAACATCGTATCTTTCTTAAGATATTTATTTTTGCATCAAAATCAAATACTCAATTGATAAATATTTGAGAAACAAAACAAAACAACTAGCCATATTATGCCACGATGCATAACAACAATGGTTATTATCACTGTAATAAAACTTTGTCAGATTGCTTACTCTGTAGGCTTCCTGTCATAAGCAAGGTACCATTCATAGTAGAATGGGCTGTGGACAACTCTGATGTACCTTACACTCTAAAAGAAAAATCAACAGAGACAGCACTGACTAAACAGTTTTGAAAATGTTGTAAAAGCACAGAACTTCCTGGCACACAACACTCTATTAACAACTATGTACCAGTAAGGTAATGTCGCACACCAGCCACAGCTGGTTCACTTTGCCAGAGCTTAACTGGGCTTCCATAGCATAAAGCAACTAGAAATATTGCTACTCCTTCCTGAATGGGATGCTAGTCCATCACAGGGTTACCCCCAGCATTTTTCACTGGTGCTCAATTATACACCTGGGTGGAGAGACACAATGTGGAGTAAACGTTCTTTCAAGCCTAAGGAAACAACACATCAGCCGAAACCAGGCCTGCGAACCGCGGACCTTCAGATCTGAAGTCCAATGCTCTAGCCACTACACCACTGCGCCTTCACACAACAACTGTAGACCAGTATCTGGACATAACAATGCTTTCTTGGTAACATAGAAAACAAACCAAGATCAGGGCTGGAAATAACGGCCGGTCAACGGACAATGTCCGGCCTAATTGGGGCTTTGACCGGTCAAACGTTCGTCTTGCCGGTCATGTTGACCGGTCACATCCATAGTGATCCTTTCAAAACTTTAGAAATACAATAATATAGCTGTTGTTTACTATGCACTATGACTTTAATAAATATCGCAAAGTTATCCTAGAGTTATCTTAAAGTTACCCGTAAAGCTACCGTAAAATTATCGCAAAGCGGCTACCGTAACGTTAGATTAACCGTAACGTCCCCGTGAAACTACCGTAAAGTTATAGCAAAGGTACCGTAATGTTATTGTAAAGTTCCCGTAAAACTACCGTATAGTTACGAAAGCTACCGTAAAATTATCGCAAAGCGCCTACCGTAACGTTAGATTTACCGTAACGGCCCCGTGAAACTACCGTAAAGTTATAGCAAAGGTACCGTAACGTTATTGTAAAGTTCCCGTAAAACTACCCTATAGTTACGAAAGCTACTGTTAAATTATTGCAAAGCGTCTACCGTAACGTTACATTTACCGTAAAGTCCCCGTGAAACTACCGTAAAGTTATAGCAAAGGTACCGTAACGTTATTGTAAAGTTCCCGTAAAACTACCGTATAGTTACGAAAGGTACCGTAAAACTATAGCAAAGCTACCACAAACGTTTACCACTGAATTAGCCATTGGTTTGGGGGGGGAGGGGGGGGGGGGTCGTATTGTGTACTTGTGGAAAATTAAATTCGTCATACTTGACCGGCCAAAAATGAAGTATGACCGAGCTAAAATTTATTTGGCCGGTCATCTTGACCGGTGGACGTACCAAAATTATTTCCATCCCTGCAAGATATTTATCAAGAGCCAAATATTACTAACCTGGTCATTTGAGCTACTTCTAATGGGTGCAACTGGGTGAAACCCTGGCTTTGGGCAGTGCAAGATGGCACTCGTAAAGCTACAAGGAAAGAAAAGAAAGTAAAAAAAAAATAAGCAAATTCTACTTAAAATATAAGTTCCACCAAATCTGGGATCCGTTGTCAAAAGCCGGTTAAAAAGCTAGGTGTAAAAGTTAAATAGAGTTTGTTGTTGTTGTTTGAAGAGTACTTCATAAAATAACTTTTTAGCTTGAGAAAACTAAGGCTATTACCCCTTTCACTCCCAGAATCAATTATGGAGACATGTAATGTAGTTCTAACTTTTGAGTTTGTGGACGAAATCCTATGGTGTGACCATTCAAATGAAACCTCTTCAGCAGTACTTTTGCATGGTACCATTTGTTCTAACTTTTGAGTTTGTGGACAAAATCCTATGTTGTGACCATTCAAATGAAACCTCTTCAGCAGTACTGTTGCATGGTACCATTTTCAATATTTTACATTTGGCACTCTTGGGAGTCAAATTGTTAAGCAGAATTCTGAGTTCAATGCTGATGCTTATGAATTACCATAATAATATTGTGCTTTCAACAACTCAGAACTGGCGATTATTAATTTGTTTATTGAATTAACAGACACCTTTGGTTTTTTCAAAGCAGACTCTAAATTTGGGATTTAAGGTGGCTCCATATTGTTCAGCCCTCTCATCTTTTGCATTCCATTACAACTAGCCCAATGGTGTGGCTAAAAATATTTTACTTGAAACCAGTAAATCTTTTATCAGTCAACAAAGTGGTATCCAAATGACGTCATCATTCGTTGCCATGCCAACGCAAAAAAGAGGTAAAAAATTTGCTATTTTGGACCATTTGAGGCTAATAACTTATAAAGTACATGGTGAAAGTTTTTGTTTTCGATATATTTTGATTAATTGACAAGAGAAGCATTTTATTATTTTTTAAAAAATTTTTGTACATAGAGTTTCAGAGCTACCTTAACTTTATGTAAAAATGACATATCTCTGAATCCTATGTACAGATATTTTTTCAAAATTGGCACAAGTGCTTGTTATGTTTATAAGACGAAAATATATAAAAATAAAAAAATTTCACCAAGCAGTTTTGAAGTTATTTGCCTCAGAAGGTTGAAAATGGGGTCTCTTTGGCCTCTTTTAACATTACCATGGTAACAAATTTTGATGTCATAACCACCTAAATTTGTTCATTGGTTAAGTGTTTACAAACCTGTACTAAACGTTTTCTCTTAACTTTACTGGTGTAGCTGTGATTGAATATCATAGATGTATCATGATGAGAATGATTAAACATTAGGAGCCACCCTAATTATAAAGAGATTTAATTTACGAACTATATGGCATCAAAACTGATAAATTTATTTTTAAACTTGCCTTTTGTTCTTGAGAGAACAGTCATTTGGATAACACCACTCCACATTCTCATCGGCACCAACATGCTCCAAAACTATCTGTAAAAAATAAAATATGCTGAAAATTACGCTTCATTACATGTAAAGTAACTATCAGAGCGCATTTCATGTCGCCTACACCAAAGATTTTTGGCACTTGCTCCCTGGAATAACCTTGAAAAATACAGTGCTCTTATACCAATTAGATTACTTCTGATATAACCTTGTTAAAAATTGGAATAAAGGAAGAATATCCTCGTTTTGTTAACTTAAGCGTAAGCTTTTAAGATACCAGCTTCTTTAACCAACCTTAACTAAACTGTAAGTTAATAAAATAACATTTCAAACTCACCAAATTCCGTGTAGAAAATAAAGTTCCGTCACCTTCTTTACTTGTGTATCTTGTTTATCAAATAAAAACAAAAAAAAAGATGGTCGAAAATTTTGCTTTGACAATAGAATTCAAGCGAAAACCTGTGCGAAAACTGGCTTGTTTCCCGTTCGACTGATCAAAGACGACTTACCGCCATTTTTCTTCGCTAAGAGCGCCCTGGTAAGGGAACAAAATGTTGAGCAGGATAATGAAGAAACTGTTCTTCACCAATGGCATCATTATACAATAAAGAGTTGAGAAAAACAAGACCACGAAAAAGAAACGAAACTTCTACAGGTTTCGAGCAATCGCCGCCACCATCTTGGATTGCTCATTAGTACCCAGACTGTTTTCGGCCGCAAGCTGATGTCCCTAGGGTTGAAGGCCTGAAATTACGGCGGGATGCGGGATACAATAAAGTTTAATGGAAGGGACACGTGGTCGGAAGCGGGATGTGCTCCATTTTATGTGCGGAATGTGGGAACGTATCAAAATCAGAAACCATTACAAATTACTGGTGACAGGTGCGGGATGGGCCAAAAAATTAATTAACGGCGGGAAGCGGGATTAAACAAACTCTCTCTTATGGACTGGCCTCATTCCTCTTTTAAGACAGATCAACGTTAACTCGTTCTTGTTAACTCGTTATCTGGGTTTGAGATATCGAGGCTCTGTTACTGCTCCTTTCCTTAGCGCGTACTATCAAAATTCTCATCTATGCTGGTTTTTTGTTATTCATGTGAGCAATCTCCGCCTTCCTGGTTAGGGAAAGTTGTGAGCATGTTTGCAGTATAAGAGGTTTCACTTTTAACGATTCTATCTCCAACGTCAAAAAAAAAATACAATCGTAATACTTTTCTTTCTTTCACATACTTTATTATTGCCTTTTATAGCATATTGGATATTTATGATTTCTGCAACGTTTTTTTTTTTTTCATTTCAAGAAATGAAACATTTGTATTCAATCTTTTATATTATTACTGTATTTACATCAGTACACATATCTCAGTTTAACAAAAACTCACTGCGACATAAAACAACAACAACAACAAAAGAGATTTGACAAGTGTACAACGAAAGGAGTTTATTTCTTTGCCGCCACCATTTCAGGGTTAAACTTGTGTCGAAGACATTTATGGATCTCGGCAGCACGAGGACTGGACAAGCCCGGAGTTCTTCTCTCGAGCTCAGCTGGACTGCTGCAAATTTAAAAATATATATTCAGTATTTCAGTGGAACGCATAGCTGCTTTATCCTGCAACTTGCAACACAAGGCTGACGAGGGCTGCTGCGAGACAAGTTGCAGATGAAATTGCGTGTTTAACACCCTCTCTTCGCAACTTGTCTCGCAACAAACAATTGCGTTGCGATTTGCAGAAAAAGTTGAACACTTTTCGGAACGTTGCGAGGCAAATTGCAAGCGTGTAACGTCGTAATCTGCAACTTGTCTCGCAATGCTCTCGTCAGCGTTGCGTTGCAAGTTGAAAGGAAAAAATTGCCTCGTGTGAAAGTGCTGTTAAAGCAATTTTTCGTGCAACTTATCTCGCGAAAAAAACTGTTGCAAGTTGCCCGTACGATGTTACACATTACAAATGCCATGCAACTTGTCTCGCGAAAAAAAATCGCAAGTTGAAAAATTACGCATACGTCAGTAAAACGTCACATCCATGCTGGGCTGTGATTGGTTGACTTAAAGAGTGTGGCGAAACAAGTTGCAAGAGCAATGTTGCACGTATTTTTGTTGTGTAAGTTGAAGGAATATACCTTTATATAGCCAACAAACGGACGTTTATCTTTCAGTTGGTTTACCTTACTTCTCAGCCAATCAGAAGCCAACAAACACACGTGCAATAATATATAACTTCATTAACTTTCGACAAATGTTTGAAATCGTTCAGTTGGTTTACCAAACTCCTCAGCCAACAAAGAGCCAACAACTTCTGTTCCATGTCTAGCCGTGAAATGACAAGTTCAAGTTTATTATTCACACTTATTCAATTACAATACAACAACAATAAGGAAAAAAAAGAAGTAAGAACAGAGCTAACTATACATTGAATTAAACATAACAAAGGAAAAAGTGTATAGCAGCCAAAGGAGCCAAGCTTTCAAGTTGGCTACTACCACAGACCGATTACAAGTGGGTGGAGGCTATACAGAACTTTTAGAAACTAGTTTTGAGAAGCTCTGGCTAAATTAATCACATTGAAAAAAAGAGTATATATGAGTTATAATAACTATTTAAATTAAATAACTAATAATTAAATGGATATCTCAGCCAACTGGATAACCAAAAACCTCATGTAAATTGATCCTTACGCGCCTACTTTGATAACTTGGTTTTGGATTCGCCAAGCAAGATGAAGCTAATGGATGAATATGTATTTTAAAAACAGTACCTGTTGATGATTTCGTAAAGCGAGCTGAAGGACGAACACAGGTTGAGGGCTGCAATATAACTCACGCGTGGGATACTGAGCGCAACACGGAAAACCTAAATAAAACACAATAGCAAGCGTTTTCACTGTAAATGCTTCGACGCTGGGCAACACATAGACTCGATTTTCAGCCGTTTGAGGGAGTGCGGTTTTCAGATCCTCCCAAGCGAAGGATCGCGGGCACACAAAACGGCTGGAGATCGAGCCCAGGCAACACAAAGATGAAAACAATTTTCCTTTCCCTTTATGCTTGTGTTTGTGCAAAAACTAGGTTTTTAATAACATTTCATGAAACCCGGAATAGAGCGGTTTTTAATTTAGCGGGCAAAAGTTATCCGCGATTGTGTTGGTTTTGCATTTCTACGCTTTGTGATTGGCTAAAAAATCCCGCGCCACTTTATCAACCAATCAGAAATAAAACCAAAACCAATCGTGACTTGCTCACACGTGTTTTCCCGCGCTTGGCGCAGGCGACATGTATTTGCTACGAGTTCTGATTGGTTCATCGGGTTGTCTGCGTCTGTTGTGATTGGTCAGAGCACTTACTTTGGTTTCGGTTTACGACAACCGCTCTAATGATTTAAAACGGTGGCAAAACACAAGTATTACTGCGGTGGTCTGTACCTGTTCGCGTTCTTTGCTGAAAGAAGTAGGTGCTGTAATGGCGGTTCCCTTTTTAGCCTCGATGGCGGCGAGCTCTGTTAGAAGGGCAGCTGTTTCCTCTGTGAATAAAAGAATGACTGTAAAGGAAACAATGTTCATACCTGAATTCACTTTATGGATACGAAAACAAGTGAACATTCAACACAAAACGCAATTATTTCACTCCAATTGGCCATGCAAACCTCTAGCGCTCATGTTGAGTTTCATTCTTCTCAGACTTTCATAACAATCGACGACAATTAAACTCCGGATCTGGCTTAACTGTAACCCTGCGACCAGGCTCTATTTCCGTTTCGCGTTTCCCCTAGGAATGGTTTACCACGCGAAACATAAGAGGAAATAAATAAGCGCTGCTAAAATTGGGCCTGATCGTAGTGCAGTTTAACTGCTACATCTCATGCGTGTTCAGAGACTCTAGCGTGTTTATACTGAGTTAAAATGTGCTCAATTACGACGAGAGTTCATGTTGTTACTCTCGTATAACTGCAGATTCTTATGCGCTTTCGGAGACGAGGTTTTCGTTCGGTCACATCAAGTTTCAGTGTGCTTATTTTTATGAAAATCGAATAGATCATGCTAAGCTCTTGTTGTTTGACCACCAGCTGCACCATCATCAAGTTTGAATCTGCTCATACTTTTCTTAGAATCGACGAGAATCGTCGCTCTCGCTGGCTTTCATGCCCTCCAATCGAACTTGTACAGCTACCTCCTTCGAGAAATTACACTTGTTTGCCAACAGAAGTCTGAAACTTTCGAAATTCTATGACCTATTGTTTTCCCAGATTTTATGATTTTTCAGTCGATCTGACAGACAAACCCGCGCTAAGTGGCAATTTTTAAGCAGTGAGTTATAAATTAATTTAATTTATATTTGAAATGCATCATACCTTGCGAGTCGCTAAACATCATCTTGACATGGGTCTGCGCAATGCTTGCCAGTGTAAAAATATAAGCTTTGGTTTTGATGCTGCAAATGATAAAACCAAATAAGAGATCTTTAACCCTTTCACTCCCAGTGTCAATTATGGAGTCATTTCGTGTTGTTCTGACTTTTAAAGTGCACCTAAACCCTAATTTTTTTTTCTTTTAATCAACTCAATGTACGTTGAAAAGTTGAATAGTGAAATATTTCTTGTTTTTAACGTCACGTTAGTGAGTTATAGAGATTTGAATTTACAAAATGCTAATTAGATGACGTCAAATGCAGACTTTACCATTATTTCTACTTCATTTTACAATATGCAGTTCACAGCTTAAGGATAATCAATTTAAGAAATACTAATAAAAACTGTTTATAGCCAATTGATTTGTAAAAAAATATTACTTGGAGGTGGAAACAAGTAGTTGTATAATAAACGAGTCTACATTTGACGTCATCTAATTAGCATTTAGTAAATTCAAATCTCTATAACTCACTATTCAACTTTTCAACATACATTGAGTTGATTAAAAGAAAAAAAATTAGGGTTTAGGTGCACTTTAAGTCTGTTGATGAAATCCTATGGTGTAACCATTCAAATGAAACCTCTTCAGCAGTACTTTTGCATGGTACCATTTGTTCTAACTTTTGAGTCTGTTGATGAAATCCTATGATGTGACCATTCAAATGAAACCTCTTCAGCAGTACTTTTGCATGGTACCATTTGTTCTAACTTTTGAGTCTGTTGATGAAATCCTATGATGTGACCATTCAAATGAAACCTCTTCAGCAGTACTTTTGCATGGTACCATTTGTTCTAACTTTTGAGTCTGTTGACAAAATCCTATGATGTGACCATTCAAATGAAACCTCTTCAGCAGTACTTTTGCATGGTACCATTTGTTCTAACTTTTGAGTCTGTTGATGAAATCCTATGATGTGACCATTCAAATGAAACCTCTTCAGCAGTACTTTTGCATGGTACCATTTGTTCTAACTTTTGAGTCTGTTGATGAAATCCTATGATGTGACCATTCAAATGAAACCACCTCGGCAGTACGTTTGCATGATACCATTTGTTTTTCGATACTTTACAAAATGAAATTTAGGATTTTTTTTTAATTTTGATGTTTGGCACTCTTGGGAGTTAAGGGGTTAAGAAATTCCGAATGCTAAATTTCCCGTCACGTATTTCGAGACTGGTACTCACAAGTTCTTGTCTGTCTCCCCAGGTTTGACGCGATCTTTCTCGATGATTAAGCACGGCCTGTCGTACAGATCACACATTCTGCGCATGCACTCAATCAGCTTGGGACTATTACTTCCGTTAGCAACGTCTGAAAGAAAAATGATTGCCATGAGCAGGAGCCTATAACCCCATCGACATCCAACTTCTTCCTACTATATCACCCGGAATGATAAGGCTACTTTTGTTTCTGCGCTTTACAGACTAAAAAAATACAACAACAAATAAATAGTCGAGCTGTGGACGGGCTCGAAATGGCACTGGACCTGCTTTCCCGAATACTTGCTTCATCCCTGTGCCTCAGAATTCTTTCTTTCGATCGTGTTATTACTCTACTTACCGGAAGCTGTTTTCCTCTTCACAGCCATTCTGTTACTGACAATGTAGTCACCACTGGTCAGCTGGCACACTTCCGCCTTGATGTTATGCTTCAGTCGTAACAAGGATACTACCTGAGAGGGGAGGGGAAGGGGATTAATTAGTCAGTAAAGCCTTGATTTCAAACTTCCGGACACCCTTGTAACGCGGACACTTTCTTACGCGGACATTAGTGGGTCCAGGCTGAATTTCACTTGTTCACTTGAATTTCACTTGTTTGCATGTAAATAAACTGTCCATAAGGGGGACTCTCTCTAAAGCGGACATCATTTGTTAGCTAGCCGAATGTCACTTCTTTATCTGTTCCTTAACTCTCTATAAGACGGGCACCTCTGTAAGGCGGACAGTCATAGCTGGTCCCGAGGGTGTCCCGAGGGTGTCCGGCTTAGAGAACATTCACTGTATTACACTGTAGTACATTCTACAAAGTTACATTTTACAAGCTTACAAGTTGACTCCCCTTGTTAAACGCAACATGACCTATTTTTTAATTACACTAGGAAAAGAACTTACTTGTGAACTTGAGATCTCGCGACTATCGACCAAGATTGTTGTCTTCCCTTTGTCTTTTTGTGATGACTAAAATTAGAAATGATAACATGCATTTCGTAATACAAATAATTATCGTTTGAACAATACTAAGAGCAACTTGCGACAACTTGTATAGGGTGGCCAAACGATAAAAAACTCGCATCCACTTGAGCGCCAATTTGAGCTCGATACAAGGGCAAGCAACTCGATACAAGTTATCAACTTGCACTAGCCTGCGAATCTGTTTGGCCAGCTAGGCATAACTATGAAAGTTATCTCGTCAACTTGTCATCCCAAAACATTTACCCATCCCCCGATTTTCCGCTGAAACGTTCGGCAACATGCACGTTCGGTTGTTTGTATCGGTCAGTTTGACCGATGGTTGAAAATTGCGAAATGAGTCGAGTTTTTGAATAAACCCAAATGGGTCAATACATTGATAGTAGAAAGAGCTAAAAACTAGAAACTATTGATCACGTGGGGTATTTTGAGCACGGTGATTGGCTGATTACTCATTCCAAGATGGCGAAACCTAGTGAAAATCTATGACGAAGAAAATGGCGTAATTCCACTATCCATGGTCAATACAACCATCATACAACACTAAACAATTTCGAGCGGTTTTCAGTTGAGTGTCGTAAAACTATTGACCTCTCTGGCCAATCAAAACAGACGCAGACAATCCAATGAACCAATCAGAACTCAAAGCAAATACATGTAGCCGGCGCCAAGCGCGGGAAAACGCGTGCGAGCAAGGTCACGATTGGTGTTGGTTCTGATTGGTCGAGAAAGTGGCGCGAGATTTTTTAGCCAGTCACAAAGCATAGCAATCCAAAACTAACACAATCGCGAAATTACTTTCGACGCTGAATTGAAAACCGCTCTCAAAAAACAAAAACAAATTATGCTGACTTAATTCTTACCGGGAGTGGACTAATAGCTGGCCTACTAACGGGAGGATTGGGACGACACGAGGGTGTTACAACTTGCAACTTCGCATGCGCTCCAGCAACAGACCGCGGGCCTTCACTTTCTGCCACAATTTTAGTTCGCGTTGTCAATAAATTATTAGAAACGGGTCTTTGATTGGAAATAAGAGAACTCGTACTCGAGGTGATTGGTTTCGCGGCTTTCTGAGGCGCAATTCTGATCGATTGAGAGACCAAGCATGAAGCCCTCTTAGCAATTGTCTCGTTCCCTGTTTGGTAAGAACTCTCCAGAGTTTGTTCAGAACACTGCACGATCTTTGTGAAATGTTCTGCTTCATGAGAAGTACCACCATCTTTGCTTGATGAACTTAACGTTCTTCCATTTGAAATATCGGTCGAATTCCAAGTGTTGTTGGACCTATTTGGAACAGCAAAGTTTGGTTTTCTACAACAGTTTTCGTTCTGTCTTTCAGTCAGGGTCCCTGAATTGGCTTTTGAAGAGTTGCTGTCTCCCGTACTTGCGTTGTTCGTGAAAATAGTCTCCGACAAAAAGTCAAAACCGAGTGAGAAGGTTGGGAGTTCATTTACTTCCATAGCAACAGCTGCATCTGTCAGTTCCATAGCGACTGCAATTTCATTCAAATCTTGGTCTTGGAATATATTGCTTGGTGGTGGTTTCCTTGGGACAAAATGAAATACATGTTTCCATAAGGCAGCAAATTAACTAAAAGTGGTACATTGTAATGATGTTAGGTAGCTGACATCAGGGAAGAACAGAGAATGGTTAAATGACATAGCTAATGAAGAAACATAAAACGCATTTCCAGTGGCGAATAGGATGAGTGCTTCCACATCTGTTTAAGTTCTCCTTAACTTTGACGAGTGAAATACACAAACTTAAAATTGTTTGTGTTTTGAAAAGGGGATTTTGAGGTTAAAAACTTTCAACAATGGCTCTTTATTTTTCTCCAAAAAAATTTCAGAATTTTTTTTTACAAATATTACTTACTTTATGGAAGCCGTTTTTCCTTCACCTTCAAGAGCAACTAACAATTCACTGTCACTGATGTCATTGTTCCAATCATCAACGAAAGATCCTGATCTGCGCATGCTCTCTCTGTTACCTGCCGACCGCTGTAAAGCTGAGTGGTTGTCATGGTGATTATTTTCATCACCTAAAACATCAGATGACTTCACAAAGTCGCTACGGATATTATTTCCAGTAAACTTGGATTTAGCTGAACAGTATCCTCCAAATGCGTCAGTTTTACGTTGTGGCGGCGGTCTAAGGTGTGTAGTATCACTGCATGTGCGGCGCAAAGTTTCCTCAATCTTATTTTCTTTCTCGCAGGTTTCTGACAAGTTCCTTTGTTTGCTCAACTTGGGAGAAACTTCCTCGGCAGAGGTATCGTCCAAAATTCGCTTTCTCTTCATGCGCTTAACTGGACGTCCAATCTGACTCTCCTCAAAGGATTTGTCTGCACACGACAGAGATTTCATATGATCGCTTTCACTTCGGGACCTACATGAAACCTCGCTTTCATACATAATTTCAGTCTCGTTTTCATGTGGATTCCCCGCCTCGCTTTCATTCTCCTCTTCAACCTCGTTTTCAAGAATACTCTCCGACTCATAAAATTCTTCGGCTTCAGAATCAGATTCACTATCCTCATTAACAGTTGTGTGCTTGTAAACCATTTTGTATTTGTTTCGTTGCTTGTGGAACAAAGGCGTTTTAAAGTTCAATGCGCCAGAGAGAGGACTCCGAAGAGACTGTCTGTAAACCGCCATCATGTCCATAGGTGAGCTGGCGTGACGCGGTCTTGCAGTTGAGGGAGTTCTCTGGGTAAGTTGAGTAGAGTCGTCGATGAAACTGTCCATTTCGTCTTCATTTTCATGCTCTTCATCGTCGGACGGGAAGTCATTGATATCGCTACCAGATAATTCCGCTTCGTCATCAAGGAAATGACTTTTCCGTGGCTTGTTGTTTTTCTGTGGACACAACAAAGACATCTGAGATGTCTCACTGTAACACTGCTAAGCCCCCCGTACAGAGTTTTTCCACCTTTAACAATAGTTAAATCACTGTCTGAAGTTTGACAGAATATTGTTTACAAAAGTGAGGACACAAACAGGATTACCTTGTGATCACTTTATTATTTTTAAATGTTTTAAAACGTTTCACTCTCGTAATTGACCAGACAGGAAACGTGAGGGGAAGAGGAGGGGGCGCTTATTCGAAGGCGGGCATTTATTATAGAGTGGGCGCTTATTCAAAGAAATACGGTACATATGTGTTTCGATCGAAAACGGAGCGGATAAGTAATGATCAGGGCGGAAAGGATTGATACTGACCTTTCTCAATGACTCAAGTGACTTTCGTGTGCCCTGTTTGCCGCCAATTTCAAGAGACTTTCTCTTCTCAGTGCGGGGTTTTTCTTGACAGGCTTTGGATGATTCAGACCGGCTTCGAACTGCTTATTAAAAACAAAAGTAATATTTGTGTAATCAAAACCACAGCATTTGTTTTTGTTTAGTTTTCTATGTGTTTGTTTGTTTGGCCTGATTTAGGAATAACAGTACACAAAATGCTCACAAATAATCGCCAAATAGAGATTTTGAAAACACTTGAAAACGAGATGCATCATATTTTCCTATAATACGAACTTTTCAGCAAATATCATGTAACACAAATGTGCCACAAAGATAGTTCTTTCAGTGACCATTCTGTTTTCTTCTTACTCCGGAATAAGTTCCATCGAACGCGACCTTAACACTACCAAGTATAATTTAAGAACTAAAGAATTTGTTATTCCTAGGGTTAATACCACGCGTTTTGGTAAACACTCTGTAAGATATCTGGGACCAGTACTCTGGTCCAAGTTAGATGCAAAGGCAAGGGAACTACTTACTCTAGAAGCTTTTAAGAATCTAATCAGAAAACAAGATCTAACTAGCCTTATTACGTACGAATGTAAAAGTTGTGTCCTGTGTAATTCTTAATTCTTAGTTTGTACACATATTTTACATTTGAATTGATAGTTTATGTAATAGAGTTTTATACAAAATCCTACTTATTTATCATTTATTTATGTAATTTAGCTCGTATAATTTATTTAGATAGTTTAGATAGGTGTCCTTACTTAGTGGGTAACTGCTACATTTTTTCTTGACACAGAAATAACGTTTTTATTATTATTATTTATTTGTAAGTGCAAACTCACCTGATTTATCGACTTCAAACTCCTCGTCGCTCTCCGATCCCAACTGACGAACACGAGATGACAGACGGTCGGGTTGATTGCCGCAGTGTTTCTCGGGATTAGCGGGTCTTTTGAACCGTTCTTGGGAACAGGGGCTGGATAAAGCTTGTCTTCTAAGAGAAATGGTCTTTCTAACAGGCCGGACGACATCTTCATCATCGTCCTCGTCATCACCTTCATCTTCGCTTTCCATTACCGCTACCACTGTACCGTTATGAGTTCTTAAATGTGCGAGATTCACTGAACGTTCATCTGCGACCATGGAAGGGACCTGTTTATCTGCTATTTCAAAGTTCCTGGAATCAGTGCTCCTTGACCAAGAATTCCCTATAAGGACGCCTAAGTTTTTACCTCCTAAATCTCCTTTCCTGTATGATGAGCCAAAATCTAACGACTTTGCTTGATTGGCCTGGATTTTCGTTGCAAGCATCCCTTTGTCTTTTGGGGAAGTTCGTTTTCTACTCAGCTTAAGCTTTTTAGGTACCGGCGACCTGCAAACATTGTCACCAGTATTGCTAGTACCAATATTACAGCAAGTATAGCCATCAGCACTGCCACTAGTATTATTACCAACACTGTTCCCAGCATTGTTGTCAACATGATTGTTTTCGTTTGCCACTTTCACTCGATTTCTCACTCCAGTCAAATTCGGCTCTTTCTCGAACAGCTCCACGTCTCTGTCCAGAGATGGCAACCCATCCTGAGAGGACAACCCATCCCAAAAGGAAATCCCGTCCCGAAAGGACATCCCGTCCCGAGAGATGTCCCTAGGATGCTTGCTTGATGCATCTCTGGGTGAAATTGTTGTAGAAACAGGTGGGACTGCAACCGAATTCCTACTGCCATCTAGCATGCCTGCATCACTATGAAGATCAGTGGTGCTAGAGAGTTCGCCTCTCGTGCGTACTCCAGGTAAAGGTTTCGCCGTTTTCATCGTTAACGCCCCTTCAGTAAGGCGACTATTAATTTCTTCGTAGACTTTACTCTTTTCTCTTGAATCGGACTCTGGATTTCTAGTAAAGTTACTGACTAACGTTGACGAAGTTTTTTCATCTGTAGAATTGCGTTGAAAAGCACTCAGCTTGCTAATAGACGCTCTTAGATCAATCGCAACTGAAGATTCTGTATTCTTCCTAGGAACATTAGTTTCGATTTCTTTGCTTTCGCAGACTTGTTTTGAGGTTTTTATCTTGATCTCAGCATTACGTCCTTTCGAGTCTTTAACCTTGCACGGCATACTTCTTGACAATTCACCTTGTGCTATTAACTCTTGCCGCGCAGCGAGGTTGGAATGATCGTTTTCGGTGTCTTTTTCCGTGACGTTATCGTCTCCAGGCAAAGTTAAATTCGTGAAGGCATCATCATCTGTTTCATTCATGAAAAAAGCTTCCGCAAAAGCCGCATCCTCTTTCGTAAAGACTTCCTCACCTTCGCGCTCATTAAACTCGTTTATTGGATTGCCACACCACACGCCAAAGCCAAAATCATTCTGAGAATCATTTTTAGGATTCACATCTTTCGATTCTGTGTCTGCTTTCTTTGAGATTTCGCGCGTGTCACCATACTTCGTAACTCCATACGCCTTACCATCCTTCGCAATTTCATGCAAGTTCTGCGCTTCATTTATTTTAATTCCAAAACTATCAAAATTGTCCATGGAACTGACACTTTTACAAGGGCGAATCACTGGATTTCGTTTTTCTTCGTGCTCAGCTTTACTAACGTGGATTTCAGCTAAAGTGTCAACGCAAGCTACCGAAGAATTCTTAGGAGTCGACGTAATGCGATCTTCCTTGTCTAAGCGACTACTCTTCAGCGAGTTACCTTTATTTGCTTTAATCTCAGCTTTCGCATCATCATCCTCCTCAAGAAAATCGGCCATCAGAAATGGTTCTATCTCCGAGTGATTTTCAAAGCAAGCTTTTGACGACTTGGTCGATGAAACCACACTCGAAATAACAAACTTGTCTACTTTTGCAATCGGGTTTTTTCTTAACTCTCTCTGTGCTTCCTCTTCGGTTTCCATGCAAAACTCATCAAGTTCTTCACTTGCTTGTGACAAATTGATCTTGTCAAGAGCATCTAACGAGGGAGGGGTGGGTACGGAGGCCATTGTTGAGGCAAAACGCGTCCGTTGGACCTTAAAAGCTGAATTGAAACCATGGAAGTCAGGGGTTGCAGTGGGGAAAAGATTTGAGAAATCATCAGACGCCGCATCGGAAAGATTACCACTCTCGGACTCGAGACCTCTCTCCGTTTCCTTCAAAGTCACCGGCTCGTTGTTAGTTTCGTTATAGCCTTGTTGTAGTCTTATTTTGTCAATGCCATCCTCCGTGGTCTTGTCGGCTTGTTCATAAGGTTCTCCTACATCAGGTAGGTCACTCTCCAGTTCTGCGTCATCATGGGTTTCAAACTCATCCTCAACTACGATGTTCCCATTTGACTGGCCTGCGGTTTCATTCGCACCATCAGATTCGAAATCTTCATCTTTGTTATCAAACTGTTTCAGGAAATCCTTCCAGCGAGCTTTATTCTCGGGTGAACGCTTTTTAGTTCCCTTGGTATTCCTCTTTCCACTGGTACCACCATCCAAATCTTCTTTTGTCGAGTTTTGTCCGCCATCTTTCGCATCGGACTCAGCCTCCATTTGCAGCTTCTTTCGAGACTTCTTCCCCTTCTTTGCAATCTTACTAGTGCCTTCGTTTTCCTCGCGACCAACGACATTTTCACCAGCACGAACTTCCCCAACATCACCCTCCATTTGCCCCGGTTTCAAGATATCTTCGTCGTTCAAAAAAGACATCATTTCCAGATCGTAGCTTTCATCGCTGTCCCCCTGACCGCCATGTAGTTCGGTAAACTCCAACAGTTCTACTAAATGTTCTGTGCGACGAGAGTGCGTGACAGCTTTAACAGGATGTAGCGTGGTTTGCCAGGGAAGCCACTCCGTCAAAGAAGGTTGCGTGACGGGTTTCTTAGCCTCTGACAATGAGCGCCTTGACCTCTTTTTGACGGAGAGCTGTGGTGACAGTCCTGCTTCGTGATCTGGAAGCTTGAAATGTTCCTGCCAGTAGACTAATTCTTCGTATGTCAAAAAGCCATCGCTTTTCTTTAATGTGGTTGTCGCCGATTTCGAGGTAAAGTTTTTTATATTAGCGCCGTCTGAAGGCCTCCCCTTCTTTTTGCCCTTGCTGCAAGCAAAATATTTTTTTGCATTTAGGTGATGTTCATATGCATCCATTATACATAAAAAATGACTAGCTGACAGACGGACTCGACAACAACTAATAACAACTTTATTTCTACCCATACAATCAAAAGACGACGAATGATAAAGGTATCTATCAACTTAGTGATTTCACATTTGTACTGTGGCACAACATGTTCTACCTTCATTATGTTCAGAGATTTGGTAAAGAGTAACCAAAGACCAAATAAAAGTGATAACAGATCGCCAAACACAGTGAACCAATCAGAACTTCAAGGAAAAACATGAGAACAGTGCAAAGCGCGGGAAAACATGCAACCGGTGAAAAGCGCGGGAAAACAGATAAGGTAACCGGTGCAAAGCGCGGGAAAACATGCAGCCGGTGCAAAGTGCGGGAAAACAGGTAAGGTGACCGGTGCAAAGCGCGGGAAAATATGCCATCGCTGAAAACCGGAAGGCTAGATGAAATTATTTACATGCGATATCGTTTGGTTTTGATGTGTCATCTCAGTTGAGTCAGCTCTCTCTAATATATGAGCACCGTCAGCGGGGTATTAAATTAGCTGTAACGATGGAAGGGTGAAACAAACCTTTGAGCTTGAAACTTTCCAACTGTCATCTCCATTTTAAGCACTGCAGGTGTCAGCTGCCGGGGAACCATGCGGTGATTATCCACGTACAGATCAAACGATTTGGCCGCCTGTTTCACAGCTTTGTGAATGGAATTTTTACTTCTTTGACTACGCTGATAAACCTTTAGAGAAGAAAATAGACGTATCGCAACATCAATCTCAAGAATGGTCGCAATAGCCGGAGTCACTTCCAGTAAAATTGAATCATAAGAGAATGCCAGATTATAGTGATTTCCAACAAACTGTACTTACGAACAATTTTAATGTAGCTGATTTCCTTTTAAATAACGCTGTTTATGCAGGTTTGAAATTTGTCAAATTCATTTCACTGGTTACTTATTTCTGGGAATTTAAAACTCCCAAAATCCTCCATCCCAAAAATTAAAGATGTTAAACTCCAACAAAAATTTCACAGCACAATAAAATAACGTTGGAGCAGTATTTAATTGAATGCGTAAACCAAAGCCAAAGTAATTACTCTGGACAATCACAACAGGCGCAGACAATCCAATGAACCAATCAGAGCTCAAAGCAATTACAAGCAGCCAGCCAAGCGCGGAAAAACGCGTACGAGCAAGTCACGATTGGTTTTGGTTTTACCGCTGATTCGTTGAGAAGGTGGCGCAAAATTTTTTAGCCAATCACAAAGCGTAACAATGCGAAATTAAATCAATCACGGAATTACTTTCGACACTCATTTGAAAACCGCTCTATTTAACGTGGTGATACACCTCTTAGGTACGCAATGTCATGCGTGCGGCTAATGCTGGCAGTATGTGGCAGCTATTTTGCAGGTACATCACAGAGAACAAGTAAATACATGTAATAAGAATGCTAAAAGGGGCATTGTCACGCAGATTCTGCTGTGTTTTGGTCAAAATGCACCAAATAGTTGACAAAGTACCTTTGCTCAAACATAAAATTGCTTTTAGAACACCAAGAAGATAATATCAAGTGATTTATTCAAGGAAGAACAAACCATAATAAGTAAAGAAGTATTTTTCGTTTGTCTCACGATGTAGTCACTTCCGATGTGGATCGCGACGTTTCGACTGCATACTGCTAGTCTTCTTCAGGCGATGGGGTCGACTGGTTACAAGTCACCTTATGAAGCACGATGCTCTGCTGTGATTGGTTGGTTTTCAACAGCTGTGACTGGCGCATTTTGATCCTCGTTGTTTCGGCGAATTGTTCCCTCGGCGGTCCGTAGTCGTACGGCTCTCCTGTTGTTGTGTTTCTTGATCGTGGGCATCCATGCTTGTGGAATTTCATAAGGTGACGCGTAACCAGTCGACCCCATCGCCTGAAGAAGACTAGCAGTATGCAGTCGAAACGTCGCGATCCACATCGGAAGTGACTACATCGTGAGACAAACGAAAAATACTTCTTTACTAGTGTGTTCACCACGATGAACAACAACAACCCTTTTTACGATATAAACCATAATAAGTTTTTCTGCGATTTTTTCCACGACACTTGGTAGGAACTTGAAAAAATTGGCCAATTTTTTCAAGTTGTAATCCATTTCCATCCAAGCCATCCGCAGCCAAAGATAACGAATACCATTTTCTGTGCACTGGTAGAGTATTTGTTAACAAAACTGGACCATTATTTGTAGGTTTCCATTGAAACAAATATGTTTTTTGGCTTTTCAAAGTGATACTAAAAATAGGTGGCATAACCCCTTAAATAATGCTTTACTAAGAAATGACACTGACTTTTTCCCCATAATAGCAATATTTTTTTCCACGATACCTGCTCTTCTTTGCCTTCAGTAACCAGTATCACTATTCGCCCATCTCTCTTTCGTCCTGTTCGCCCCATTCTCTGCACCAGGCGGATAGGTGACGCATGCGCATCAAAGCAAACAATCAGATCCACCTCACCAATGTCCAGGCCTTCCTCGCCAACACATGTGGCTACAAGTGTGTTGTATCCGCCTTGACGAAACCGCTGCACAACCTACCGTAGTAACAAAATACAGGCGTGCATAGTTCAAACTCAACAGCAATTCACAATCATGTTATTTCTTTTTACAATATCACGACACTGGCAAGTAGTCAGGTGTTGGGAAAATAAGTTTTAATCTTAGTAGTACCGTGAATTTTGAAGACTATGAGGAGAGTCTCAACCAGGTTTATTGGGTTAACCGTAAGTCGACGTCAAATGATTAAATTTTAACCATCAGTCGAGAAAAAAAGAAAGATATTTTTATCGTTGACCTTCAACAGTGGATGAAATCAGTGCCGCCTGACGTCAATTGGATGAAAAGTTAACCATCAACCCTCGATAAATAAAGTTGATTATTATTATTATTATTATTATTCTAGATTATAGCAGTACATATCGTCAGTGTTGTACATGTATCTGGATGGACATAATTGTCAAGGATCACATGGATAGAAATTTAACCATCACCGTCAAATTTCTATGTTTTGTACCGTCAAAACTATACCTCCACCAAGACCCTTTTTCCTTTTTAACCCGTGAATATAAGCGCATGCGTAATGAACGGGTTATCGGCAACGGCGACAGATATGCAAATGAGTCACTCGCTCACTCCTTCCATCAGCTGTAAACTTAGTGACGTAATGCTTTGTTACGAATGCGTTTTGTAACAAGAACAGCGTGAATCCAGCGATAACAATAACTAAATTGGTGTAAACGAATATAAACAACAATAAGCTTAAAGATGTTTCGCATTTGGAGTCTTTAATGCAACGTTAAAATCGATCTAAAAGGAATTTTCAACTGAGACACGCGTTTTGATGGTTATTCACGGGTTGGCTCTAAGGAGCCTTTGATTCTCTCTTTAAACAACAACGAGAAAAGAAAAAGACACGAACAGGCTCAGAATACTGTACAGAGGCTTACTAGGAGATGAGAACGAACGACCAAGTTTCCGCATAGCAGACGATTTTCTTGCAACCGTGGGCGTGCTTATGTCACATTCTAACTTTTGAGTCTGTGGATGACATCCTCAAGTACGACCATTCCAATGTAAGCCGCTGAGCAAAACTTTCCTATGGTACTGTTTGTTACAATGTATGCTGTACAAGGTAGTCGGTTCTAAATTTTGAGTCTGTGGACAAAATTCTCAAGTGTAACCATTCAAATGAAAGCTAAAGAGCAGTATTTTCTAAAGCTGCTGTTAGTTTTTTTTAAATTTTGCAAAACGGAATTTAATACGTTTTTTTCCTAATGTTGAACTTGGCTAGTTCCATGCAACCCAACCTCTCCAATTAAACCAGAAATTCCATCTCTCCTTCCCCGTTAAGGTTACAGTGTACCTTCAGATCGAAAATTTATTGAAAAATTTTTTTGGCGTTAAAATAAAGTTTACAGAATGAACTTTCATCCCAAAAAAAAGTATCGAAAAATAGTGAAAATTGACGGAGAAATGACGGTATAACTTTTGTGGGCAGAGTTGTTTATTAAGCGATATGTTTTTTTAAGCGCCGTTTTCTCAAAGTTAATTTTTTGCTTGTTGGGGACACTTTAAAGAGCTACAACTTAAAGGGAATTTGTTCGATTTTCCTTAAATTTGGACAGAAGCTAGGCTAACATATAATCAACAAAAACGTGTCGGCGAATTTCTTAATTCCGAAAACTTTTTCGTCAAGAGGCATTTCCGTGCGATCATTCCAATTTTTTTCTCCTCTTTTCGAAAATATTCTGTAACTTTTCACTGCAATTGAATATGGAAAATCGCGGACACGTTTTTTTAGCGCTTCGTGTCCGGAAACCCGAGAACAAATCAAATTAGCAAAATATAATAACCGCTTTGAGTTATAGCGTTTTAAAGCTGATTCGGACGTTCGAATTTAGAAGTCGTAAAAAAATCGACAATTCATTTTATTACCAAATGGTTTCAATATTTAGATAGCCAGCTCTACAAGCTTTAATTTGATATCTGGGTTTAGGTATATTAAGTGTAATCTTAAGACGCTAGAGCTGTTATACTGGAGACACCCCGAAGGTACACTGTAACCTTAAATATGAGTGAAAGGATTAATCATACCTGGAGCTGTTCTTTCTGAGTAAGTCCTCTTGAACTCTTACCAGTTGACTGCTGTCCAATAAAACTCATGACTCGCACTAAGGGCTTGTGTTGAGCCAACATGGCCGCAATCTCATTCACACTGTCTCTGTACTGTGAGAAAATCATTACACGAGTGGTCACGCCCTTGGAATCAGCCCCACTCTTATCTTGAAACTTCTGGAAATGCTCTAGAACAATTTCCTTCAGTTTCATCAACTTCGGGTGGCTTTTAAACGTCGTGCTTGGCTTCGGCACGTTCATGAGTGCGCGCCTTCTTGGAGAAAACTGCGAAAACAGAAGACTTTCATTGGCGCTGTTCTCCATCGGAGGCTCAATTTCTTCTCGGAGTTCATCTATGAGCTGTGAAAACTCGTGGTTCTTGGTGATTTCCGTTTTAGCACGCGCCATGCCTTTTGTTCCGTCCATGATGCCCTTGATGAAGTTGAAGAATGATAAGATTCCATGTTGTAGTAGGAGCTCATAGGCGTGGTACAGGCTGATGCACATGGCAAAGTCCCCCTCGATTCGACTCTGTTGGTTACGGTCCTTAGAAAAAGATGAAAGAGATCCTCAGTATGACTTTTCAAACGTGAATTACACGCTTTATAAATTATTATCATGAATCTGTCACACCAACCTTGTTTCGAGAGCCTTTTCCAAATATGAAAAATGGATTTGACAAAGTTGATACAATAATGTTGAATTCAAAGAACTCTCGATAGTGGAATCATACAAATTAGAGGCCGATTACAAAGCCCGAGCTGGCTAAGTTAGATGGGGGTGACTTTCAGCCCGGCATTACAGAAGGCGAGCCAGCTCGAGCCAGAGCTAAATTTAGCGTCAACGTTTTTGGCTGGAAGTTGTTGCTTTAAAAATGGCGGCAAAGCGTACGATGTTTTAAATAAGGATTTTCCAATAATTTTGGTTCATTTTTTTTTGTGCTCAACTACATAGTCTTGACATTAAAAAAGAAAAAAATTATGACAATTTACAAGCGAGTCTGGTAAATGCAATTGAAGAGGCCGGGGCATAACCACCTATGTTGCTTTTTGAGAGATTTTACTTTTTTCTCGCTCAGATTTGCCTAATTTTATCGTACAACGAATAATATCACAAACCCTTGTCGAATTTGCACTAATCCTAAGAAACTGGACTAATTTCACCTGCAAAAAGCAGAGTTCTGGCCTTCTAGTGGTTGTTTACATTCAGAGCGAAATTTCGACGCCAATACAGCAGATTGGCCGTGAGAATATGCGACCGCAACACCCCTGACCCACGCCAACAACATGAACGAAAATACCGTTAATTACGCACGCCTGGCTCGCATATCGATCGCGAGCTCGCTACGGCAAACACATCGTCTGTAGCGTGCGTATAAGCCAATATGTTTAAGGCCCGTCCGGTGATTGAAGGACATCATTAAGTCTGGAAATCCGTAAGTCTCTGGCACCTCTCAAAGAAACGAGTCGTGTCCCTTGTCGTATCTTGTATCCGAAGTGCTATTCGACGCTCGAGGTTGAAACGGTCTTGGTGGACAAGACGAGCCGGCGGGGAAAGTCTGAAATCACTTCGGATCAGAAAAGGGGCAGCGTTGTGAGTTGTGGGCCATTTCCCATCCCGTGTCGTGGTCGAAATGTCCCATATCTGAAGTGCTTCCAAACTTCTAATATTTTCCGTATTTCGTTTGGCGGACATTCGGTTTTCGTTTTGTTTGTTTTTTTTTTTTTTTGCTTACGTTATTTCTCGAAAGCGTCGGAAAAAACAACAGAAAAAAATCTGAATAATGTTTTGCAACTAATTTGTAGTTCACATGCCAAAAATGGAGAAATCTGAGCGAGAAAAATAAAAAATGACCTCAAAAGCAACATAGGTTGGTTATGCCCGAGCCCTTCAATTTATACAATGGAAAAATCTTTGCCTGGGGTCAATTTAATAAAACTTTTACAATTGTAATTTACAAGTGTAGCTATTGTTTTCAACCTCTGAAACAATGGCAACACTTGTAAATTACACTTGTAAAAGTTTTATTGAATTGACCCCTGGTTAGCCGGGATCTTGGCATTGCGATGCAGGAGTCTCAGCTTATAGGTGTGATGTTAATTTTTATGATATTGGTATGTTACTACTAACTGTTTTAACGTTTTAAGTATTATTTATGTTGCCTGCTATCAATACAATTTGAGAGGGCTGCGGGTCAGGTATTTTCAGTCTGTAAATGTATATCTCACTGCTGTGTTTGTTTGTTTGTTTTTTTAATCACAGAAGTTGCTCATGATTTAAAATTTAAAAATTTAGTATAAAAACATTACAGCAAGAAAGCACTGTTCAACAGCCTTCATTTTTGACTGTCATACACTAGGGTTTAGTCCACAGACAAGCAAACATTATAACTTCCTTAAAACTGAAAAAAAAAAAATTCTCATGAATTCTTATGAATCTCATTTACTGGTGAAAAATAAAATGTTTTCTTACCAATCCTCCCTGCTCATTCATCCTTTTTCTGAACTGATCACGTGCATTCAACAGCAGGAACTTAGTGACTCGCTGGGGATCTCTCTGCCACAGAGCTCTCTGGCAAAACAGACGACCCACAACAGCTTCCAGAACCTGCAAAGAGTATATTACACTGAATGGATTCAGGGAATAATAAAATAATTTATTGATTACACAGGGTTCGTACTCTTTTCAGATTTTGAAATTCCATGACTTTCCATGACCTTTTCCATGATCTTTTCAAATTTTTCATGACCAAGAGTTCAACAGTTGTTTTCAAAATTTTATCAAAACGATCATTTTTTTTTTAATTTTTCATCTTGCCTTATTATTCCCACAACGTATGCTGCCTTAGTGATTTTGTACCATGAACATAATTTTCCATGACTTTCCATGACCCACACTTAAATTCCATGACTTTCCAGGCCTGGAAATTAAATTATACAATTCCATGACTTTCCAGGTTTTTCCATGACCGTACGAACACTGTTACAGCTAATGTACATATACACTTTACATGTTTTTGAAGAGGATTTCTCAAACTCGTTAATGATTCATGAAGAGAAACAAAGGAAATCACTACCATGAAGGAGGTTGATATGTGACATAATTACCATAAAATATGGTGAACTTTTCCTTTGAATTTCTCCAAGAATTATTAATGATTTGAGTTGCTATATTAAACACTCGGAAGAGTGTTTCATCAGGTATCAAAACACCTCGAAGTCAAGTAAAAAAAACTAGGCTGCACCTCATTTTTTAAATGACTTCTCGATGTTAGGATATTTTGATGAAGCACTCTCCCTCATGTTTGATAAACCGGTACATGTATTACTTCCAGATCATTTTATAGGATGTTTTGAAAGATATACATTTAGCGTGTCGTTTTTTGTGCAGCGTTTCAGAGTGGCGTTTTTTGCTAGCTTGGTCATTTCATATACATTATAGGGTTAATTGCAGTGTGCCTTCCATATGGCAGGTCAGCGGCTTGCCTTGTTAGTAGTCGCAGGGTCAGCGGTCTTTAGGTGTGGGGTCAGGCTCATAGCGTGTCGTTCTTCCTTCGTTCATCGTTGTTTCACGTGGCATGGAGAAGTCAATTTTTTTTTGTTGTTGTTTTTTTGTTTGTTTTTTTTTTTTTCATTTGTTTGTTCCACTGACTTGGTCAGTGTGACGGGTGCTCTGGGGTGCGTGGGGGGCTCATGGCTGGGTTGCAGGCAGTGCCAGCCTCTCGGGCAGTTTTCCATCTTGGGGTTGGGGTCTCACCACTGCCTTAGGTTTATCCTCGGATACCCAACCTCCAATTGCGACATGGTCAGGGTTCTCCTTATCAGGCGGTAACCGGTAAAATTTACCGCTTGAAGCAGCACTTATTACCGCCGTAACCGCTTGCCCCCGGAAGATTTTTAAGACACACAGTTTCCCTTTACCGCTTAGCAAAAATCCCTTACCTGCTGGGCTAAAATTTAGGGGGAACCCTGCAGCTAATACAGTAGCTAGGTTGTCATAAAGTATTTTTTGCAATACCTTCAGATAAGAAGCTTTAATTTTAGAGATATCTTCTCCAAGAGAGACAACCACCTTCTCAACCTGCCGGCTGTGTGTATACGGCTGAATATCAGGTGACTCTTCAGAGCGAAGCTCCATGTGAGAAATCAACAGATTGGTGATGACTTGCTGCACAGACTAAGTATGAAGAAAGTAAAACAAAAATTTCCATCAATTTATCACAGTAAGCTGTATTGAGCTTCTCCTATGACCTTAACAACTTTATTTAACTACTTTATTTTAATATTCTGCATGTCAAATCAGTGAATACCAAGGTGACCACTGGTATAAACTCAAAAGCAGTAAATTATTTACATGTAAGATATCTACATTAATTCTGATCTATATTACAACTATGCAGCATTAATAATATTAAAACTTAATTTAAAACTTATTTACTTACAATGATGGCCAACGACATCTGAGTTTATAAAGATACTTTAAAATGGCAGACTTGCATGTAAAAGAATTCAGAGAACAGGGTGTTCATTAGGCATCGGAGATTGGAGAATTCTCCGCCTGCTACGCAGATTTCTCCGGCTAAATTTCTATGGCAATATGTAGCTATCTTCGCTCTTTCATAATATTCTCCTGCTACTTTACACTATTCTCCTGCTACTACAATTCTTAATGAAAACCCTGAGAGAAGCGATCTTCCTGATCTTCCACATGCTGGTCAGCTACTTTAAGGACTAAGCTACTGACAGAGAGACTTGTGGCAGACTAGTTTATATAGCTATAATTTTATGGGTACACATGCATGTGACATTGTGATTAGGGTATGGTTTTCAAGCAGTTTAGTTGATCTGAGATGGGCTATAGAAATCAGAGAGTTTTGGTATAGAATAGGGTATCATTTACCATGAAACTGATCAGTGGTATAGAGCTTCTGGTGGTGACACCACCACCCAACAACATACAGAGAACATATTCCAGAATAAGAATATACAGCACAGAATGGTCACATAAAATCACGTTTTTAAGGATTTGGGAACTAATGGAAAACTAAGTATCTCCTATTGCTGTATTGCATGTTTTGGGAGATTTATACTGCAAGTATGCAAACAATTCTCAGAGACTATACTGTTTATTCTTATCCCGGAATACGGTCAATGGAACGCACCCTTAATGTCAACTGTGATTACTTACCTCAAGGATTTTACAATTTCAAACTGATTGGTTAGGCATTGGAAATTGGATTTGAAACCAGATAACATGACAAGACAAAGCTAATAACATTATGCACATTTTCATGCCTACACTGTACCTCAAGAGCATCTCCAGGTGTAGCACTGAGAGCAAGGACTCTGAAATTCCTGGTGTAACCAGAGATTTCACGAACAACCTGTGCATGGGGAAAAGGGCATTTTGTCAGTAAACTTTGTTACATTCAAAAAATAAATATATTATTAATGAAGACACTGTGGGCAAGAGGTACATGTATCATAGAACCAGTGTGAACAGAAAGCCTGGCAAAGCATTGCAAGTTTTGTTCCAGATTAAAAGTGGATACCATACAATGAGAACATGGTCTAAAAAGAGAAAAGATTTCTTCTTTCCTTACTTGACAGTAAGCATGATTTCCTAGTGCCTTATGAGCTTCATCAGCCACAAGAAGGACAACTTCCTCTGCTTTACAAGATCCGCGGTTCAGATCATTTTGTAGAACTTGGGGGGTGAGGAAGAAAACACGTCGACTCTGCCACAGTGATTGTCGTTTATTGGGGGCCATGTTCCCTAGCAGGAAAAAAAATATTTTTAGAATTAATTATATCATTAACAGAGTTCTAGATTGTTATTGGTTATCCACACATCTTTTTGTTATATAGAGAAGTTGTAAATTACATGTTACATGCATGCAACTTTAATATCTTGCAACATTGCAAAAAGTCGAGAACTGCTCATCTTTTTCTGCAACTATTACTTGTTGTGCAATTTTTTTGTTGTGTAACCAGCTGCAAAAAGGGTTGCTTATCAGCATTGCACATCACCTCTCACAAAAAAAATCACTTTATCTAATGGCACCTTTTATAGGGTGTTTTTCAATTCAGTGGCAGATCCAACCCCACCCCACCCCACCCTCACGTCACCAAAAAGTAAGGCCTAAAGGGCCCAAAAAATAGTCTCTAAAGTTTTTACTCCTACCCCCCTCCCCCTATTTACTCCAGCCCTATTTACTCCACCTGTGTAATGCACTTCTCCCCCCTAAACTCACCTGTCATCTCAGCTGTGTCAGATTGCGGAATCCCCATAATATTAAAACAAGCTTCAATTTGTTGAGCAACCAGAGGTTTAGTGGGTGCCATAAAAATGACCTTTCCCTGAGGGTACCATCTGTAGAAATTGTACATCACAACTGCAGCAATAAAAGTCTTTCCCAAGCCAGTTGGTAAAGTTACCAAAGTGTTCTTAAACAGAGCTTGTTCAACAATATCATACTGATAATTCCTAATAGGGTAATTCGTTGGGTAGACCCAAACATTTCCAGCTTCAAGATCGAAGCCAGGAATAACTTCAATTTCGTCAGGATCGCATGAGATGTGAGTCGTGGCATTTGCTTGTCCGACGGAAGTTTGGAAATTGGCTTCATCGCAGTGTGCGATTCCTTCTGCAGCAGGCTAGTAATTCATCATCATCATCCTCATCTCCCAGGTCCACAATGTCGTTTGGATCAAAAGCGCTGTAAACTCCGTTTTGAGGTTGAGAAGTCCTGTTTGAATTCAGAATTCTTGACGCGGAATTCGAAGGTTGCTGAGCTGGACGACCCCAACTTTGAAACAGCGTCGCTTGTCCCACTTTGGATTTCTTCATTCTGCATCCTACACCCAAACGTTAACTCAAAATTTTAAAGGCAACGGCTGGTTTATTTCGGTCTTGTCCGAACGATTCTTTGAATTGTCTTTCTTGCTTTTTAATACCCTACATTTTGGCAAAGAAATGTCACATATTATTATTATACATCGAGGCCGCCATGTTGATTTTGAACAAATTGCGCCTTGCAGCCATGTGACCAAAAACTACCAATCACTGACAAGGATCCAGTCTCCTCGTCTTCTCGTTCTGTTTTGACGGTTTTGTCACGTTCGTCATTTGGAAGATTTTGGAATGGTTTCAATTAACGCAGTATTTTTTAGTGATTTTTCCATTATCGGAATTAAAACACACCTTTTACTAGTAGATTTCAAAAATGAGAGAAGAAACTCTGAAGAATACTTGACTGTCTAAAACGTTGTTATTGAAGAGCTTGCCCTCAAAATCGGTAAAATCTCCCTTCCGTGACTGTCGCGACTGTCTCGTGTTTGGAGCCATTGGGTCGATGAAGCACTTGCCGACCGACCGACCGATTCCGATAGTCATCCACATGTACATGAAATCATGGTTTCAGGTTACAGTTTACATGCGATCTCGAAGTACTTTTCCCAAATCGCAGGATAATTCCAAATGCACTTAAATTCTGGTTCTATGATTACTGCTAGTTTTATATATCAGCTTAAAGATTCAGATGGGTGTACATGATCTATGGAAGATACTGGAACCAGTTAAGAGAAAAGAAGAGCTCTCTACACTTCAAAACAAAAAGCTTTGTGTGGATTTGAGCATCTGGATATGTGAGGCACAGGGTACAAAGGGGCTTCAACAAACTGTTGCCAATCCACATCTTCGAAATCTTTTTTTCCGCGTGCTGCGTTTAACGCGACTAGGAGTAAAGCTGGTATTTGTTGTGGATGGAGAACCACCCGAAGTGAAATGGGAGGCTATAGTGAAGAGAATCCAAGCCAGAAATGGAGGACAAACCCAAAAGTTTGGTTCAAGAGCATGTGTTAGACGATCACGTTTTGCAGAATGGGCAAGAGAGGTAAGGTTTGGTTCAACATTTGTAATTTAATTAAGACTTAAAATATATAAATGTACATGTAGTTCAAAGCCTTGTGAGAAAATTGGCAAATTTAAAGTTACAGCTAAAGGAATCTCTGTCAGGACAAACAAAAGCATACTGTAGGTATGATCTCTATCATGACTGTATAATAATTGTACTTCTTTATGACTCTCGTTGTTTGGCATACTAACTATTAGTAGTTTGGCGTACTATTAGTATTGAGCCCTGTATGCAGGTTTATGCAGAGAGAGGGCAGTTTTAAAGGTGCATGGTTATGGATTTATTGAAGTATTCCTCTATTTGTGCTGCACACTTTCTGTACATGACTAATAATAACATATGAATGGCCACACTTCAGGATTTCACCCAGATGCAAAAGTAAATCCCACCCATTGTACAACAAAATGAACAGCACCACAGAAAGTACTGCTTAGTATCTTTCATTTGCATGGTCACACTTTATGATTTCAACTGCAGAATCAAAAGTTAGAACCACCTTGTACAGCATAATAAACAGCACCACAGGACAGCATATTAAACAGTACCACAGGAAAGTACTGCTGAAGAGCTTTCATTTGAATACTCGCACTCTAGGGTTTCATCACAGACTCTAAAGTTAGAATCACATTAAATGTAAATTACGCGTCAAACGTTGGCTCTAGTATTGAATGGGTTAATTATCCACTCTCGTGCACTCTAAGGACTGTTAACTCTAACTTGTGATGTATTTTTAGTGTAGCACTCTCTTAAACCTCATGGGGATTCCATGTATTGAGAGTACAGGAGAAGCAGAAGCACTCTGCGCCTGGCTTGATCTCCAACAGGTAGGATGATCAACATCCAATTTCTCCTTGCACTGTGGATACAATTTCAAACAGATGGGTACTGAGAAGTGACAGTGTACTTGTTAGTTATTGGACTGATTGGAGTACAAGGCTGTTTATCATTAGCGGTAATTAAGAAGTGAGCAAGCGAGTGAGATTCGTGAAAAACAAAATGTAAAGAATATTGCCACAGGAGGTTTGAAATGCTGTTTAGTTCACCGTAAACACCATAGATAATAATAAGTAAGCCGCACCCCGAGTTTTGAAGCTCAAATTTTGGGAAAAAAAGTTTTTTAAAATAAAAACGTAAGTCAGAGAATTCTCTCCATAGAACTTGAGCTAGACTTTGCTTCTATCCATCGAATTATTGTGTACTGAAAAAAAAAACACAGTTTTCAGCGACGTTCATTTGCCCGCCGTTTGTTCAGGACAAAAGAAGCTTGGTAACTGTGCAAATTTATTGAGCACATGTTTTTTTTTAGCCTAGTTACTAAGGTTAACCAAGATGGCCGCTTGTAAAAAAAAAGTTTTTTAAAATAAAAACATAAGTCAGAGAATTCTCTCCATAGAACTTGAGCTAGACTTTGCTTCTATCCATCGAATTATCGTGTACTGAAAAAAAGAACACAGTTTTCAGCGACATTCGTTTGCCCGCTGTTTGTTCAGGCCAAAACAAGCTTGGTAACTGTGCAAATTTATATAGCACATGTTTTTTTAGCCTTGTTACTAAGCTAAGGTTAACCAAGATGGCCGCTTGTTTACAGACTCTTTTCTTTGGCTTCTTTCATTGGTCTTCAGTGTTCCTTCATTGCTAAAAGCTTCAAAATGTCTGACAAAGATAGTGAGCACTGTTTTAACACAGGTATTTTGATAAATTGAGGCTAAATTTTACAATTTATAAACACAACACCCACGTTTGTGCATTGTTCGATGTGGATTGTTCAATTTGATTTTTGGTCTCGGAGGCACTCTGGCTGCACTGTTAGACAGACAAGACTCACTTTTCTACATCATCTAAAGTTAAAGAATTTTTGTTCCACGTTATACACCTCTAATAAATAAAATCTTAATTTTGAGGCTCAAAACGTCTGGTCAGCTTATATCACCGGAAAGTACGATAACCTTTTGCAGATGTTCCCGTACTATATATACATGTAAGCTTAATAGCTTAAAGATAAGCCACACACTCGATTTTGAGCAAAAATTTTAGGCAAAAAAGTGCGGCTTAAACACCGGTGTTACAGTAACTGTGAGTTTCTTTTTTCCAAACAATTTCTTTTTCTTGGCAAGCTATTTGTGTAGTAAGCAAGATTCAAAATATGATACATGTATATTGAGCTTGTTGAGATAACATGCAAATCTTGTGCTTTTTGGCAGCAGCTTTTTCAGACCTGGATATTTATTGGTCTTGCACAACAATACCACACAAGCAAACTTATGGAAATGAATAACAAAAACATCTGCTTAATTCTGACCTGCACTGTTTTTGTTAGATTGTAGATGGTTGTGTAACTAATGATGGCGACGCATTTCTGTATGGAGCCCGTACTGTATACAGAAATCTTTGTATCAGTGAGACGGTGGGTCTTTTTAATTTTTTAAAAGTAAACATGGACTCCAAATGATTAGTTACGATATGGCCCTGTGCATGCTTAAATCCTTACTGCCATTGTTTTTCACCACCATAAATGCCTTTCAATCCTCCCTCTCTTTCCCTGCCTCCTGTAGACTTGAAGGGATCCTGCACTGTTATAACAAAGTAACATAAAATTGTTGGAAATAAAGTCTAAATTCCAATTATTTTCTTGCAACAAGTGGAGAGAAAAATGGGAAATTAGATATGAATATTGCCTATCTTTGCTTTTGAATTTCCCACTCAATGCCATTTTGAATGTTTATAATACAATGATATGGTTGCTGTGTTTATCATATCCTATTTTGTCTCGCACTGAAACAATAATAATTGTTTTCGGGGAAATTTGAAAAAAGAGACAATTCAACATCAGTTTCTTTCAAGAATATGAGTTCGACCCTTAAGTTTGGTTCTCAATCGTGTTCTGTGTTTTTTTTAGGACACATTGGTTGAATGCTACAAAATGGATGACATTGAGTCCCAGCTAAGTATGTACAGTATAATACTCTGTGAAATGTACGTGAAACCAACTATAATTATTATAGAAATTATACATTTAGAAAATAATTAATATATTATCCATACAATCCAGTGTTTTCCAGTTTTTATCAGGCAGTAAAATTAATACCAGTTATCATGTTCATGACCACCTGGAACATTTCTGGTTGTTTCTTTTTCCTCTTCTCATTTCCCCTGCTGTCCTTAGATTTAGCAAAATAATTCTGTATGAACCTCCATATAGTCATACGACCACCCCTAGCTCGTTGCGACCACCTCTTGTAAGCGATCACCTCTCCTAAGTGACTACCTCTCCTACATGTACAGTAAGCAACAACTTTTCCAAAGTACCAAACTTTACCCAGTCAAATCACTATAGTCAAGACCTCTCGTAAGCAACCACCTCTCTTAAGCAACTGCAGCCACTTTCAAGGCTAGTGTTTTGAATTTTTCTATTATTTTTAACCTTTCATAAGCGACCACTCACCCATATTTCGATGCCACTACAGACGCAAATGACTAATGTGTTACAGTGCAACTTCAATATGACGAAAATGTTGTCCCTTGTTACAAAAGGTCTATTTGATACACTAATAAAATATTATTTTTGCTCTGATAGGTACTTTGCACATTCAAATTACTACTAACAGGTTCATATGATTCCATTTTGGGTGGTTGCTGTAAAAACAGGACCCCCCCCTCCAATGATCACCAAGTCTCTTCCATCTTCAATGATTCTGCACCTTGCTAAATTATTTAATTTGTATGCAGCATATCACATAACACTTCTGTCATTAATTTTGTAGATCTCAACAGAAAGAATCTAGTTGCATTTGGAATACTTCTTGGGTGTGATTATCTTCCTCAAGGAGTGGCAGGAGTTGGAAAAGAAAAAGCCATTGAACTTGTTAGAACTGTCAAGCATGTCAACTTAATTGACAGGTGATATTTGAAGAATTATTTGAATAAATTGACTGTACAATAATCAACTTTATCATATGACCCGTACGGCCCTGCGAACCTTTTCTTTGCAAAACAATTGATGAAAGTCCCGTATGAGGGCTGTACGCATTTGCGCGAGCGGGGCCGGAAAAAGGCGTACGGCCCTACTACAAAAGCAGACGGCCTCGCACGTTAAAATTTCAAGTAATTTTGTTTCCAATTTGGTCATATGATAAAATGCTTATTGACTAAGTTAGGTCGGGCTGGATGGGAAAATATTTGGCTCTCGGTCATGGCGCACGGACCGAGTGCAGCGAGGTCTGTACGCCATGACCTCGAGCCAAATATTTTCCCATCTGGCCCTCCCACTTAGTCAATAAGTACATAGTACTGGTATGGATCAGCCTGGTTTAGATGTACCATAAATGTTTGAATTTAATAACACCGGGGATACTTACAGTTGTATTTAATTTTCTGAGCTGAGAGGGGTGCTTATTATTTTCATTTTTTCAAATTTCAGCTTTAATGTGACTTTTATTTATTTCAAGTGAGTTCACACAAACTGTAACATTAAATAGCAACACTGGAACATATCTTTCAGTAGATGAAACACAATTCTGTGTGTGTGGTACATATTTACACCTCACTTTTCTTATCACTATCCTATTGAAGCACTGTTATCACAGGAACCGTGTTTTCAACATCCAACAATATTAGCCAATGTAATGTATACCATATGTTCAACAAATCGTTCTTTCTTGGAGGGAGGGGGATATTTAACCTTATGGGGTGCCCTAATTCGAAGTGGATGCTTATCCAAAGCAGGGTGCTAATTTGAGCATTTATAGTAAATATTAAGTTATTTTCCATGTAGCAGGTATCAGCCATCCTTATACTGCAACCCCATTTAACTAATTTGTTTGTCCTTTTTTGCATATTATCTGCTGTAAAACCAAGGTTTCATGAATGGACTAAGGAGACTTTTCTAGATGAAAATCTTTCAAGTATAGAAAAATCTGTCAAATGGTAAGTAATTTAATGACAGTCACTAAAAATAAAATAAGACAATAGCCTTCAGAGGAAGCATGAGAGTAATAAATTGGGCAGGATTTTAGAGACATCCCTGAAGGTTGCTTACTCTCCATGATGTGGGGTCATTGAAATCATGCCCTTTACTGCTCCTGCATCTTCTACACAGGTTTCACACATACAGTTGTGTGAAGTGTCAAGTAATCTCCTTTTAGTTTGTAGCAACTAAGAACTATGGAGGGCACTTCGGGAGCGGTCAGCTGTTCAACTAAGTTAGACAAAATAGTATATCCTGAGCCCAACGTCTCGTTCTGTTGTTGTCTCTGACAGAATATTTTAGCTTTACTTGGAGTACTTTTTGGTGTAAAACAGTCTTTCAGCATGACATTGTGATCAGTCGAGGCAGGTTTTTGAGTACTTTTCTCAAAGTTTATCACTGTTTATTTCGATGAAGAATTGATATTAAAGAGGTTGCATTCGTTGAAAATGCAAAAACATAACTGCAGAACACCCTGTCTGGGACATTGAGAACATTCTGGGCCATTGGTTATGTGGAGAGTTGGACACAGACACACTATAAACAAAGCAAGGGGTTGGTGGAGTAACATGCCTAAGAGAGGTGGAGGGTCCAAAGGTGTGCAAGGTCTTCTATTTTAAGAGCATTTCATATTCATGAGTTGGCTCGTGATCATAGGAGCCTTTGATTTTCTCTGCATGTAACCGCCATGTGTGAATTCCAACATGCAATGTAACAAAAGAGTATAGTGCAGTCAAACCTCTCCTCACAGGACATCTCCTCAACAGAAGTGCATCCTTATAACGGACAGCTCACTTGTTCCTGATGAGACCAACATCATACAACCTCCTGACCACACCTCAGTAAGGGCTGTCATCGTACCAATGACACTTTCATACCACTGCTACACTGTACGTGTAGTACAAAATGAAAACTTTACACAATTTGCCTAGTGCCACATTTACATTATGCCCTGATAATATTAATTTTTGCCAGTTAGTTTTCCTACCGTGTACCAGTATGACTTTCATGGGTACGGGATTTTGGACTGGAGGGCCAGTTCAGTATCATGTAAACTACTCTACTACTACTACTACTCAGCCGGCTGCAAGGCAGCAAAGGCAATAAACTGAATGCTGCAAATAACAGCCTGTATGTCACCGGACAAATGTCTGGTAAATTTGGTATTTTGACAGGTGAAAGCTTAACCTGGCCTGACAGATGGACTGGATAGTTCTGCTACAATTCAGACAGAAAATCTTTTCTCTTTGTGAAACATAGAAAACTCTCCGTGGTTAGCTTTGGTTAGCTTCTTTTTCTCCTGTGCCCGCCTCGAATAGCCCAACAAACAAACATCAACAACAACAATTTTATTTCATTATTAATATAACAATATTTTCAACATTGACAACCCGCAGTTAGCATAGCTAATCGAGGTGGGTTCTCAAAAATAAGAACAAAAATTAACATTAGCTCCTGGTAATAGCTAATTGCGGGCACAAGCTTTGTCAACATATACTTAATTTGAAAAATAAAACTTGTTGTTGTTGTCGTGTTGTTGTTTTAGTAAAGATACCATGTGGAAGAAAATCATCTGACCAGACTGGCTTCTTGTCAGGTCAATATTTTCCCTGGACTGACAAATGACTTTCTAGAGAAGAAAATTATTTGCAGGCTTGTGTAAACAAAAACAGAGTAAAAATATTGAACTAATGTACTAAGAGACTTTGATCATAGAAAGGGGTGTTAAACTATTTGTTTGAAGTTTTAACATACTGCTTAATTCTTACCTTACAGCAAAGCCTTAAAAGACAAGAACTTCCCGCATCCCAAGGTAATAAAATGTCACTATATAGCTAGTTGTTACTAATTGTACAGCTTAAATTATAATTGAGGACAAAATCTTGCATGCATGATGATGCATTTTACTTGTAATTAAATTTTTTGGGTGAGGGACCTGACAGCCTAGTCTACTTGTAACTCCTGACCTTTGGGCTTCATGGAATGTTTAGTAGGCCTGCAGTGTCAGCTGTGATTAAATAAAGAAACTGGTCTGATAGAATTACACACCTGCAGATAACAGAATTCTATCCATCTATCAAATGGAACACAGTTGTACAGAATGTTGATGTCATGAACATTAATTTACTTGTATTCTGTTTTTCCATAACCCATAGGTGATTGAAGAGTTTCTGGGTCCTAAAGACATCCCAAAACATGATTCTTTCAATCTGATGTGTCCAGATCTACAGAGATTGGAGGTGAATGATATTACATGCAGTGTCTTTTTACTCATGCGCGAAGCGGCATGAGTTAAGGTTTTGGCTCCGTTTTTCTTGTTATTATTATTTTTATTATTTTTTG
Source organism: Cladopsammia gracilis (assembly GCA_022457155.1). NCBI lineage: Eukaryota > Metazoa > Cnidaria > Anthozoa > Scleractinia > Dendrophylliidae > Cladopsammia > Cladopsammia gracilis. Next base: position 99,412 of record JAJGOT010000573.1, read on the forward strand.
TGTCACGATTTTGCATGCAAATTTATGCACGCATATTTTAAATTGTACACTTCCGGTTCATCGCTTTGCTATTTACACTTCCTGTAAGCAACTTTCGGCTACTCTCACTTCCGGCAAACAGCGTCACTGAAATGTCACGACAGCGTCTCCTACAACCCTACTTGCATTACTAATGTTCACATCAGGTATATATTAGACTTAGACAAATCACTGGCTTCATTGTGGTACAGCCTTCATTTACAAAACAATCAATAGTAAACAACATGGTTTGCAGGAATGATGACGGAATGAAAGAAGTAACTCTTCTCCATGTCGGACATCTTCTTATCTTGTTTAAAATATATCGTAAAACTTTCTTACGCATGCGCATGAGTATAGGCTGCTGGGAGCCTCTTGTTATCAAAGAAAATGTGGTGCATTTACATGTATTGCATAGAGATGCATTTGAGACTCCCTATTAAATAGTGATTTTCTGTATCTTCTTGTTTAAAGGAATTTTGTTTGAGACATTTAAAATGGAAAAAGGAATACACCAGGGATAAGGTATGAATTTTCATTGAAATAATGTACAAACAAGTCATGTATATAATGTTGGAAAATTAACAAGTCATAAATGATGGTGTACCGTAAAATGCCACTTACATAAAGCCCTGAATGATCAGTTTAACAAATAGATTCCATTTCGCCATGTGTCTGTTCAGTTATAGATCACAGATGATGTCAAAATGTGGTAAGAACAAAAAAGTGGTGCATGAGCCGCAGGTGAGTGTGTCACTGATGTGTCACTGATGTGTCACTGATGAGTGTGTCACTGATGACACATTTTGTCGTCTTCTGTGATCTATAACTGAACAGACACATGGCCAAATGGAATCTACATGTATTTGTTTTGTACAATGGACAGAAAAGTAAAAACGTAAAATTACGAACTTGCCTCGTAACTCTTGACTGTTTAAAGATTTGGTCCAGTTAAGGTATTTTTTAAGTCGCCAAGAACACTTTTCGTCTTGGTTTCTTCTTTTTCTTGCTTGTAAACAGCTAGCTCCTGCTAAACATTTTTCGAGACTTTCACTTGCTCCTTCCAGAATAATCTCGCAAACATTTTCAAAACTGCGCGCCATGTTGGACAAAACAAAGCAAATAATTTTTCTCTGACGTCAGCCGTGCGTCTGTACTCTGATAGATCATAGGCAACAACCAATCACAGAGCTCGTAATATTCAGTTCATTGTATAATTGATGACAGCATCATCTGTTTATCTGCAAGGAGGCAACAGCCCTAACAGCATCACCAAACTGATATCGTATGTGTTCCAGTCTTCCTGCAATTCTGCTAGTTAAAACGATGTCTAAGATCTGGACTTCATCTTCCAGCCAACTTTGCCTTGGCCTACTGTACCATCTTCATGCTACTGTGTTGTTTCACGTCATAAAATAAAGTTCCTTCTAACCCTTACAGTGCAACCATGAAAAGCATGAAAGATGAAAATATGTCTGGAATGTTTGTGTTGTGGCCATTCGGATTCAAGAACCGGAAAACAAAAAGCCAACAAATTGTTATCTGTTAGACCGAGTCACCAATTAAACAGCATTATTTCATTTTTATGACTTTTTCTTTCAAAACACGTTCGATTTTTTCCCTACCCGTTCCCAGGCACCCTTTGTTTATATATTTGTCTTACAAAGTCCACAAAATAATCTTAAAGAAAACCACCCAGTGAGAGCTAGAACTTGTTTTGCCTTTGCAAATAGCAAAAGAACAACTTCAGAGTAATTTACACTTCATTGGCACTGAAGTTGCCAAGTGAGAAATTTGTTTCAAAGTTCACAATTTGGTTGGCTAACTGACAAATCTAATTAACAACTTCGCAACATACTGCCAAATTTCCAATGAACTTGACAACCTGCATGGGCAAGGTATTAACTGAAATCCACTGTAAGGGTTATTAAAGGACTTTAATTCTCTATGCTGTCATGTGAGTGGGTGTGGTGAGATGAGATTGTAACATTGATTAATATTGCTAGCTCAGCTGCTATTTGCATGTTACTGAGCTTTAAGGCCAAGACACACTTGTTGACATGACACATCTAGACAGCTTGTAGCAGCGAATCCCCTCTGTGTGACTTTGGCCAATTTAATGAAAAATCCTTGTTGCTGCGATAACATTTTTGGCCTTGCAGCAGGTCGCATAAAATCAAACTGGTTAAATTTCATTTGTCATATCGTGGGGACAAAATGGAACAAATTGTCATTGTTACCGTGTGCGCATTGTCCATGCAACCTGTCACCGGGACAAAATAAAAACAAACTAGATGTCATCTGGTCTGTCACCTTGTTTTTGAAAATCCGTTCCCAGGCACCCTAATTAAAATCAAGGATTTCTTGTGTAAAATCCCTTTATGTGCAGTACATAAGCAAGCATTGTGACAATGTTTACTCAATTATTTGACTGTATGGGTTTTACACATTGTCTAATGTGCAAAAAGTCAAGACTGTTCTTATGCTTGATTGTGTCATATTGTTCTTGGTTTATGCTATTTAAACCACAATCATTTTATTTTATTTTATGTTTTTCAAGTTTACATATTGTAATGTTATCAGGATGACTTTAAACCATCCAAACATATATCTATCTTTGAAAGGTTCTTCCACTGATTACATATTGGCAAATAACATCATTGCTGGAGCAAAACACCAAAACATTTGTTCAGCCTGAAAGGTAAGATAAATTATATAATGAAACAACATGTACATGTATATGACAGTAACAGCAGCTGGTTCTTTAAAATCTCTGCCAAAAGGTGCCTGTCTTGTAAGTGTGCAGCTGTACAATGTACATCTGTGGTCATTGTGGTCATTATCAATGTCACCTAATTATAACATTCAGCTGCAAGGCTTATATCTGGAATAATAATTCAACACATTGATACACTGCCCAAATATGGTCAAAAAGTTATCGATATACGCTATGTCTACATGACGTATATCCAACGATGGATGTAAATTTTGTGTTTTGACAAGAGAATGCAAAAATGACGGACTGGACTCAATATTTTTTCTTCAAACTGTGCTTTGTTATCAATGTGTTGAATTATAAAACTATTATAGTGCTCAAGCTTGCGTGATATTGCCTAATTGGGTTATTCCAGAAAAAATCCACACACCCCCCTCCCCCGACGGATGGCATGCTGGAAATTCTCGCGGGAGGGGGGGTTGAGGGCTCTGGAAATCCAGGCGGGAGGGGGGGTCTGGACCTAAAAGTCAATTTTGAAGAGAACACTTTGTGTTCAAAACAATTAGTTCAGGTTTAACTTCGTCGGTTCCACATTATTCATAGAGAATAAACCGGATGGAAGGTAGAAAATACAACTCTTATATGGAGAAAGTCAGTGGAAGCGAAGCGTGCTTCGGTACCTTGCAACAAAGCTCTTGTCCGAGTTTTTGCCAGCAACATTGAAATTGTCAGGGAAAGGTAAAAAGTATCAGCCGATTTTAAAAAAAAGACAAACGATTTTTGACCAAAAAAATAGATGCACCGTTTTGCAAGTACGTATATGTTTTCTATTTGTAGAATTGTTTCAGCTTGCTTTCGTGCACGTTCCCTGTAATCTGATATAAGCTTAGTAATATACGGCTTTCGCAAATGTCCAAACTTTTATGCCGTTCTTCCTAGTGTACTGTTTAGATGCCTTAAACCTTGAAGGAAATATAAAATAATTGGAAGAAGCTTTCCAATTTAATACTTAAAGGCAAATTGCGATCAAACTTGTTCGAATGTTTTCTTCGTGAAGCCAATAATCACGGTAATTAAGGCGCGCTAGTAAATATAATTAAATTAAATAGCGCTTTCTGAATTTGTTTGCTTCCAAGATTTTTTTGATTCGCGAAAACATTATGTGAATCATCCTTACGGATAAGAATGGCATTCTATATACACAGGAAAAGTCGGAAATTTTAGAAAACACTAGATGTAATAAAATAGGTTACTGAATTTAAATAATATTTTGTGATGTTTACAACATTTCGCAGACGCAAGCACTCGGCGCTGCAATTAGGATAAATAAAACGCGAAGCCTTCCGGAAGCAGAAAATCACTGAATTCTGACAAGTGTTTAGGTGTAACTCTTTTATTCAAGGGAAAGACATTTTCATTCAAGGAAATATGAGTTTCATTCAAAAGTTTTGACCTTAAGAAAAAATGTTTTGGAAACGCAGTGCGCGATCAAATTACATTTTATACTAAATTTGCATAAAACAAAATTGTGTATTTGCAACAACACTTTGAAGAAACTGTGAAGCCTGGAAAAAATTAAAACATACCAAACTCAAAGCAGTTATTTAAGGAACTAGATTTATAGAAACATTTCATTCGATTTTGTCTTGAAATCACAGGGTTTTTTTTATGATGTGTCACGCAATATTTATTTAAAATATAAAAACACGATCTCCTGAATGTGACTACATGTATTTTTTTCATTATCTGTAAATTTAGGGCTTCCAAAAATTTATTGGAAATCCGGGCAGGAGGGGGGGTCTCCGGGCTTGGAAATCCAGGCGGGAGGGGGGATCTAGCGGGCCAAGGAAATCCGAGCAGGGGGAGGGGTCAAAAAATCTTGCCATCCGTCGGGGGGTGTGGATTTTTTCTGGAATAACCCATTCGCGCTTTCGTGCTATAATAGTTAATTATATGGTATATTACAGGGCTCGAAATTAAAACAAAAATTCTCAATCACAATTTGCGAGTAAGTCCTAAACTTTAGTCGCAAGTTCAAAAATTTTAGTCGCAAAAAAATAAATAAGATTTCTACTACTACCGGAACTGGAAATGAGAAACGAAAAATTTCTGAGAAAGTCTGAAAAAGTGTGCCTGTGATACACTTCTTGGAAACTGCGTTAATGGAGCATGAAATCGACAATTAAGACATGCAACATTCAACGTGAATTTCGCAGGATTTTTTGGATAAAATTACAACTACCAGTTACAGGTAAAACACAAGACTGTTGAATATAATTCCTTTATTAGCTGGGCCATAAAACAGTCTTAAAATCACGACTAATAGATAGATTTAAGTTGCAAAAGCGAAATCTTTAGTCGCAAATGTGCCCGATACAGGCACAATTTCGAGCCCTGTACTATTATACATGTATGTTATTATTATTATAATTTCTGCCAATTAACAACCTCCAACATTTCCTCAAACTCAAATAAGTATCTTTGTTTTTCTTTTCACAGGATAGTGAAAGATCGAATTCAACTGAAAGTGGAATATTACGAAGTTGAGTGGAAAAATGTAGAACTAGGTGAAACATGCCCAACTTCTTTTGTGACTACTGAGACCAGCGAGGTAAATGTAATTAACATAAATTATGAATAGTCAATTATTTTTATAAAAGGTGGGTGACACCTTTATTTAGTTAGTTTATAATAAAGATAAGATTCTGAAATATAAGCAACCTTGGGGGGGAGGGGTACTCTGCAAATTTTTGGGTGGGGGTGTGCCGCTGGGACTCTGAGACTCTTACCCTATACTACTAGACCATTTTAGCTGCATTTTGCAACCCTATTCTAGACTAAACATCGAAAAACCCTACCCCATCCTAAACCTATTCCAGACTCTCTATTACACGTATTACGCGCAAAGGTCACTACTTGTATTACGATGAAGAACAATGAACTATTTATTTTTAACGAATATTTAACTACCGATTTCCATCTCAATCCTGAACTGTTGATATTTGATGAGGCCTGGATTATATTTATGAACGCTTTCTTTGTTATTAGTTAACAGGGGTAAGTAAAAACGCCATACTGCCCGCAGTAACGATTTTTAAATGCCATTTGCCAGTAGACCTCGCCAAGACTAAATAATCTTTACGCAACTGATCAGTTTCACAGAAAATGATACCCTATTCTAGACCAAAAATCTCTGATTACTATACCCTATCCCAGACTAAACTGTCTGAAAACTATACCGTTCACAGCGGCACATACCTATATAGCTCATATATGGCAGTACCCCCCTGGGATAAGCAAGAGGTTTTGGCAGTTTTAACTCTCACTTTGGGGTTCTTCCACAGACTTATAATAATTTAGAACCTTACTAAATAGTAGTCTGAAGTGTTAATTTCTTCCAATAATAAGTCCCCTGCCAATCCAACTCCACCTTTACCAAAAAAATACCCTCCCTGAAACTAATCTAAACCCCAAAAGTCAGAGTTTTATCTTTGATATGTTTTGCATTTGCATTTTTCAGCTTTTTTCTCAGGTTTATCCTGATATTGTAAAGGAATTTAACAAAGCAAAAGCAGAAAAGCTGTCTAAAAAGCCAAGTAAGTTGACTGCATTGCTAAGTGGAGGTTGGGTGCCTGTGACATTCACTATTGGCAGCCAGCTCCTAGATGGAGATCGTTCTCATGGCTGGCAAATCCTGGCAACTCAGCCATGATCCCCTGTGCAAAGGGAAACAGACACCCGTTACACACAGTGATAAGACAGTAGAAAAGGGGGGTAGAAGGAAAAGGTAGCAGTCAAACTGAAGCTTACAAGGCGGTAAAACCTCAAAAAAATGCATAGTCTATGCTCCAATAATGTAATTGAGTCCAAGAACACATGGAATCCTGGCACATGCACACATATAGATACTGCTGGCCACAGGGAACACTGACTCTCTTTGTCGTTAACTCTCACTGTTAAATTGCATTTAACTACATTTTAAAAACTGTTTGCCAGGTTTCTGCTTATGTCCGGAGGGGCTGAAGAAACAAATCCATCTACTAGCTTAAGAATGTGACATAAATAAGCACTCATTGGTGTTAAGCCTGAATCATAAAGGATTTGACTCCACAGAATTTGAGAAATTCACCTAAATTCTAAACACTTGGAGCATATACTGTATACTTAAAGGGGTTGTCATTTTGCCAAGGTGTGAAGGATGATTAATAATCTAATATGACCCATAGGGTGGGGATTTTGAAGTAATTAACATCAAAGTGTGTTTCATCAGGATATGCCAAACACCAAGAAGTGCATAAACAAAATGAGGGAGTCACTTCGGATCAGAAAAGGGGCAGCGTTGTGAGTTGTGGCACATTTGCCATCCCGTGCCGTAGTCAAAATGCCTGATATCCGAAGTGCTTCGAGACTTATAATATTTTCCGTATTTTGTTTCGGTGGACATTCCATGCTCGATGTCGCCATTGATATCCTGACATGCTTTGTGACACTTTTGCTGACTGTTGGTGATAAAAATGAAGCGATTTTGAGGGAATGAACTTTGGAATAAATGTTTCTTGAGCGGGATTTAGCGGCACAGCCCAAACTTGGCCATCTGAGTTGAAAAAAACTCAGCATAAAATCGAGAAATTCGGGTAAACTTTGGGATTCATTTTCTCGAGCAGGATTCAATGGAAAGACAGGGAGTTTAGTTAATTTTTGTATTTTGCATACGTTATTTCTCTAAAACCACAGAAAAAAACAGCATAAAAAAATTCTGAACAATGTTTTGCTATTAATTTGTTAGGTCACATGCCAAAAATGAGGCAAAATGAGCGTGAAAAAAAGGTCTCAAATTCAACAAAGGTTGGACATGCTCCAACGTCTTCAATTGTTGTTTACATTTTTAACATTGCATTAATTTTTCATCTTTGTCCAGCCACTTCTGCTGGGACAGAGTCCACTGATGCCTTGAAGTCAAGGACTTCAAAACCCAACAGCAGTGCAGGTTAGTACCAGAACATTAGGAGCATAGCCATCTTTCTAAATATGCGATAAAAAGATACACCCTATCATTGCCACTTTATAGAAGAGTTCTATACAATTCTTTGCGAACTTTTTGACATCTTTGATGGCTTCCAACTGAACCAGTTAATCACAATAAAAGAGCTGTGGAAGGCAGAATTGTCCTGACAATATAAGTTCCCTTTTTATTGGCCACTTAACATGGAAGCCGTTAGTTGTCAAAAAATTGTTATTAGCCAGTTGGAACATAAATCAAAAGTTGTGAAAAATTGGTTGTCAAAAAACTGTAGAAAACTTTGTGTGGCTGGAACCATGATTGAGTTCAGGCGAGTGCTTAAAGTGTCCATTAGTGGAAGTTTGATTGTATTTAGCTTGTGACCTGGGTCATATATGAGAGGGATGTAGTTTAAAAGAAATCAGCGACCTAAGCCAGCTGAGAATGGACTGGAGAGACGATCGAAGGAGGGGGCATCAATCCCTCTTCTTCTTTCCCTTCCACTTGGTGATTTCTTTCTCTTGCAAACTCTGAACAATTAATTTTGCTCTCAATTATGAGTCTGTTCACAGTCTACACTGTATTTTATCTAAAGTAAGAGGAATCTAAATGTTTTCTTTGACTGAAGGTGACGTCAAGTGTTCACACATTTAGACAAGGTGTACAATCCATACAAATAATAGTAATATCTATTTTTACTCTTCAGCATCGCTGTGGAACTCCAAGAATTGACTCCATTTTCACAAACGTGTAAGTGCATCTTTAACTTTACACATTATTTATAACATCATGTAAATTAACTATTTGAAAGCATTGGCCACACGACAAATCTCCACGGTATGGTCAGTACCTTATGCATGTGCACAGCCATATACATCACCTGGTCAGTGGCAGCCATGGACAGCTGTTTCGTCCTGTTAGGACAGGGCTCGAAATTGCGACCAATACGGTCGCATTTGCGACTTAATTTTTGTGTTTGCGACTAAAACTTCCAGAGGAGTCGCAAATTTGCGAGTAGTTTTCGCCGTGGCCAATAACGAAATAAAAAGCCTAGCAGTGGCTACTTTGCCACTATTTTTGCCGAAATAAATAAAGAACTGAAAAAATATATTGTTGTGTGCCTTATTATCGTAGACATTTGAAGATATGGGGTAAAATTGTACGTATTTTACCCGCAATGTTACGATGCAACGCTATTCCCTCGATCGCGGCCACCATTGCAGCGATTTCTTATTCATATGTATTGCAGGCTCATATTTTTGTTTGTTAAACTGCTGGATTAGAGCTGTCATTGCAGCCGATCGCGGCCAGGTAGAATCGGCCAAAGGGTCATCAATTTCGCAATGGTGACGGACGTTTAAGTGGATATGTTCCAAGATTGTATCCTTTCTGGAAGCTAATTTCACCAAAAAATATAATTTTGAGTTTAACACTAGTTTTAAGATCGAGAAAAATGTCTTGATCGTTACGATTGTGGCGGCCAAGTTTATAGTATTGCATGTTTTGTTCTGTACATGTACAGTCATCATTAGAGATAACGTGAAAGATGTTGAAGTAATAAAATCAGTCTTGTTAATCATTTGTTAGTCAAAGTTATTTTTTAACTAATTGTTGCTACTTAATTTTGCGACTAAAATTTGTGAACTTGCGACTTGATTTTCGTATCTAGTCGCAAAATGGCGACTGAACTTTTTTTTTAATTTCGAGCCCTGTAGGACTTATCAGCCTGGCATAGCTAGGGGTAAGGGTTTCATAAAAAAATCATCGACCCCACTATTTACTGCTGAGGCGTGTGCAAGCACCCTTTGAAGTGCGAGCTCCAAACTATCCATGTGGTAGCTGGTAGCTGGTAGCTGGAACTGTAGAACATCAATGCACATGAAGATGTGGATCACCAACATTAATAAAGGATATGTGTGTGACGACATAAAAATGTCATGCAGGTAGTGCAAAAATGAAATGGCCATCAGAAATTGAAGAAGATTAATCACATTAATTTAAAGAATCAGAAATATAAGTCTTTGTTGCACTTTTAATTTAGGAAAAAGAAAGCTGAATCAAGAGCACCAAGTATAGAAGAAATTGACCTAACAGCATCAGTGAGTACAGTCAAACCCCTTTAATACAGACACCAAAGGGACCACATGCAGAAACTATCCTATCAAGGGTGTCCGTATTAAGCAGGTTCTTATAAATGACTTAATTTTAGCATTCTATTGTTCTTTCCACCAAGACATAGACTGCGAGCAGTCTCTTATTTTTCTTTAAATCAGTCGAGTGCGATCGATCTGAGAATTGGAATGGCATCACATACGTCCATCGCCTCAATCCCTTCTCGTTTTTACAACAATTTGCATAATTACAAAATAGACGCTCTTGCGCGTGGCACTGAGGAGAAAAGGGCGGCAGCTCACGGTCTAACCAAGACACTAAGTAAAGTTATTATGACCAAAGCATATTTAGCTGTAGGTTTAGTATATGCTTACCTGTTTGAGAAAAGTTTAACCCTTAGAATTAGCCAACTGTCTATGAAGTAGGATTAGCTGATATAACAAGGAATTTTGCTGTATCAGGGACCGCGCAGAGGGAGGGGCTGGAGCCCCCCCACTTTTTTGCAAGAATAAAAATAAATTAAACAAAAAATAATTTAACAAAAGTAACGGAGTGAAAAATTATAAAAAATCGTTAATTCGAAAGTGACCAGAGTTACTGGCAAAGACAAACGCGCAGATAAATAGACTGAATGAAGCATTAGTCGTTACAATTGTAAAATATTTTTTCGCTTCTAACCTAGCAGAGGTAAACGTCTTTTAAATGGCTTCTTTTTCCTGCGGACCTCTCAGGAAAACGCGTTGTTGTTTTGTAACTTATTATTTTATTATTAAATTATTTTCAGTTACCGTTTTGTTTTGCCGTGTAAATATTTTGAATGAATAATTAAACAATTATTGAACTCGGCTTTCGTATGATATGAAGATATACAGATCTCGGAGGGTGTTATCCACCGGGCTCAAGCCTTCGGGCTTTGGCGGATAACCCCCTCGATCTGCATAACTCTTCATATCATACTCAGCCTCGTGCAATAATTGCTGAGTAATTATACAGCGTTGAGTTTAAGGTAGCTCAAGCAAAATCGTTGGATTTCTGGCTTATTTATAGTAATTAAATGTTGATATCAGTAGTATAACATAACAATCCATGATATTTCAATTTAGTGATGGTGAATTTTCAGACCCGATAGCAACATCACTGAAGATGTGGAAAAAATCAATAGTTTTATAGTTATAATAGCATTCTCCGTCACTTTAGAGAAATTGAATAGAAATCCACAAGCATGCCCCCCCCCCCACCCATACACACAAAAAAATTTCCTTCACGCATTCTTCTTTAGCCCTCCCACTCAAAAACTTGCTGCGCGGTCCCTGTGTATGGACTGCTAAGGTGGACCACTCCAACATTTACCCTCCCCTCCCCTCCCCCCAATAAATTCTCAAACACTGTTCAAAATAGGATAAAAATTAAAGACATGCAGTTCTTTATGTATCTTAAATAATACTTATTTAACTCTCAGACTGCAATATTCTTTCAGAGCGAAGGACAAGTTGTAGTTAACTTAGAGAAGCCATGTGGCAAAAAAATAAAGCTGACTGTTGATGAAAATGCAACAGTAAAGGTGAGTTGCTGCTGTCTGGCTTAAAAATTATGAAGAAATAGGGTACATTATGTAGTGTACATTTACTGATCAGATGTTTTCCAGCTGAGCAAGAAAGTTTGTGAAGGATATCAAATGAATGAAAAAATACATTCATTAACAAACGTTGCCTAAACTGAATAAAGAACTCAAGCTATTCATGGTGCCTTTATCAAGTGATGACAAATTACCGTTGTCACATGATTTGAGATAAACTGAGTAACGTGACAAAATGTCTCAGCACAGGTCCGGAAGTTTGAATCCACAGTCTTGATTGAGGGTTGGGGCCCGGCACTGAATCTCCACTGCCTCTCTTACCATTCTCCTGAAGTTGTCTTCCCTTGCAATATATTATGACTGTGTTGTTGATGTTTAATGTATCGCCTGTCTCTTTGAGGTTGCTCTTGATATTGATATGATGTTTCAACCTGGTTTAAATGCTGCAGCTGTTTGCCATTATCTACTCTTTCCCACAGCCCACTCATAGCATTTTTTAGATTGCACCACACATGTTTTGCAGGGGAAGACAACAATCTAACAACAACATGAGAGGCAACTGAGATTCAACACCAGTCTCGACCCTCAATCGATGCTGTGGATTCCATTTTCTGACACCTGTACCTGTGCCTCCGTTCATGTCAAGTCACATGATAATGGTCATTTCTCGTCACTCGATAAATCGAAAGCTCGTGAATAATTTTGAATGTGATATAAGTACTAACCCGTCTCATGATAAGAAGTTGGAAGTTGTGCATGTGGTATTAAAGGGTTGAAATTTCTCCCAGAAAACATCAAGTTATCCAGTCAGTTTATTAATGTTTAAAAAGCGAAAGTATAGAATTTGAATCAATCGCCGGCACATGTTTGGAGAAATATGGTACTCTTGTCAAAAACAAAACAACAAATCGATAGTTAAAGCACTACACTTCTGATAAGAGCTACGACTGAAGAAAAACCTGTTACTATTTCAGGACATACTACCACCGACAGAGGAGGGGTTCATTGTGAGACTGATTACAGATGGCCAGGTCGCAATGACAATACAACCAGAAGACACTTTCAAGGACCTGTTAGGAGGTTCCGCTAGATGTATAAACATAGTTTTAGAGAACAAAAGTATTATAGTGTTATAGTATTTAAATTATGCTACCATGGAATTTCTAAAATAATGCCCCCCTCCTCCTTATAAACTAGTGTTAATTTTCAGACTTTTTTTGTGACTTTCCTACATGCTGAAACTAACAGCCATTCCCAAAGTAACAGGGACCCAAAAGTAACTGCTACCAGAAACATGCAGCCCCTTAGTGCTGCTAATTCCAAAAGAGGGGGCGTTAATTTCGGAATTTTACGTTTTAAAAATTAGGAAAACTAATTTTTTTATTATGTTATTATATTTTACTTTTAAGGTCTTGTTGAGGTTTTATTAATTTTTTTAATGATTTTATAAAATTGCAGACTATATAACATGAAGTTTTATTTTATAGCGGCATTTACAGTAATATATTAAAATATGCTGAAATATTACAGAAAAACACAATAATATAATAATTTACATCTAAAAATAAAATATGATGTTAACTAGATGACGTTTAGCTGCCATCTTAAATGTCATGGCACAAAAAAAAACTGGGAAGAGTACAAAACCTGCTCAGGATGCATTCAAAGCGAAGATAGTGTACTTGCCAGTTTTAATCACCCTGCGACATTCAACATAGCTAAATGAACTGAATGAGTGAACTGGACAAACACACAGGAAAATAGGGAACTACAAACAGTCTAGATATTAACAATTTGACAATAGATTATTAAGAACATGAAACAAGTGATGGAGTCTATTGGTGTTATGCATGTTCTTTGGGCCGGTTATTTAAACGGTGTTTAATTCACAAAACCGCGGTCTATCCCAATTTCAATCTGGCCAACCCTAATATTTAAACGCTATTTACTGTAAACAATGTCAAGAAGGCATATAGCTCAGACTAGAAAAACATATATCTCCTTATAATAAACTTATAAACAGATAGGGAGGTCCATTAGTTTTCTCAAACCGTGGTCTATAAAGTTAGACTTCGTTTAAATAACCAGCCCTTTGTCTTTAAACTTAAAACCTGTCTAATGCATCAGTCAATGCCAGCAGTGCCTATGCTCCCATCCCCGAGTATAAGTCGAGCATTTGCTCACTTTTGAATCCAGGGGTTCGGACGTTACCCTATCCTCAATGTACTCCAGTGCATTTGACTAAGTCGTCTTTAGTATCGCAAAGAATCCTGTCTCCATTACTGGCGAGAAATTTGTTACAAACTTGCTCTAATCGGTGACAGGTGGAAAAATAAGTGGAAGTGCTTCTCTGTTGATTTAGTTTGCCTTCAAATAACTTTTGGATTAGTCTAGCTTCGAAGAATTTTCCTTCTTCTTTTACCATACCCCAGGGCATTTGCACAGCTTTTTTGTCCCCGCTATCAGGCATTTACCAATTTTTTTGGCTAATGCCCGGGGGTTATCTAGGACGGACTTGTGCACTGTATCAGTCAACTCCCGCAGTGCCCATACCCTAGGCATTAGTCGGGCATTCACTCGTGTTCAAATCCCAGTGGTCTGGCATTACCCTACCTTCCTTGTCTATTTTTTCACACAAATGCTAATGCCTGGGGATTGTCCGGGGGGTGGGGGGTGGGGGTGACATGGGTGGGCACTGCTGGAATTGACTAATGCAAAACTCTTTCTTTACCACAGTCAAACCTTGAGTGGTATAATGTGGTTCCAACTTTTGAGTTTCTGGCTTAATTCTCACTGCGTTACCATTCAATTGAAAGCTACTGAGTAGTACGTTCCGGTGGTACTGTTTGTTATGTTGTATTGTGGTTCAGAACAATGAAATTTCCGTCCTTTGGAAATGAAACTCTATCTTAATGCAAATGAATTATACTGTTTCTGAACACCAACGTAGCTGCCGGCCAAACGTTTGGTGGAGCTTAACATAGGGGGGGGGGGGGGGCTTATTAAATTTCTTTCATAAAAGGGGGTCTTAAGGGCTTAAGGTGGCTCCTAATAGTTTAAACATTCCTATCATGATACATCTATGATATTCAATCACAGCTACACCAGTAAAGTTAAGAGAAAACGTTTAGTACAGGTTTGTAAACACTTAACCAATGAACAAATTTAGGTGGCTACGACATCAAAATTTGTTACCATGGCAACGTAAAAAGAGGCCAAAAAGACCCCATTTTCAACCTTTTGAGGCTAATAACTTCAAAACTGCTCTGTGAAATTTTTGATTTTTATATATTTTCGTCTTATAAACATAACAAACATTTGTGCCAAATTTGAAACAAATCTGTACATAGGATTCAGAGATATGCCATTTTTACATAAATTTAAGGTAGCTCTGAACTCTGTACAGAATTTTTAAAAAAATTGTTAAAATGTTTCTCTTGCCAATTAAACAAAAATATATCGAAAACAAAAACTTTCACCGTGTAGTTTATAAGTTATTAGCCTCAAATGGTCCAAAATAGCGTATTTTGACCTCTTTTCGCGTTGCCATGGCAACGAATAATGACGTCGTTTGGATACCACTTTGTTGACTGATAAAAGATTTACTGGTTTCAAGTAAAAGATTTTCAGCCACACCGTCGGACTAGCTGTAATGGAATGCAAAAGACGAGAGGGCTGAACAATATGGAGCCACCTTAAATAACAAAAGCCCTTAATTGCAAGAGAAATAAAACACCGAAGGATTCTGGAAAATGTGCTAGAATGATGCTATCATGAAAATGACCTGTTGAAGCAAACAATGGTTACAATTCGCTCTTCTTTACTGTAAGTAATTTGCGTTAATTAAGTCAATAAAGAGCAACCCATGAGCTCATGCACGTATCAATGCGCCTTGGAAGAGATAAAAGCGTTCAATTTCACCTTCCTCCAGGACCTTTCCCTTACGAAATAGAAACTTCATTTTTATCTCGCGAATACGCGGAGCCTTGAATGAGATATAGCATACGGAAACAAATATGCAATTTCAGCTGTAACCTTTCCTTGTAAATTCCGCTGACCGGTACATAAGACGTGCGCATATATTTTGCCCGTTTCAAATGCGATAGGTATGGTCATGTGCCTTACGCAGGGCGACGGCGCTCCAAAAAGGGAGAGCGGGAGGGAAGTTGCATGCAGAGGGTGGGGGGGGGAGAAAAGGGTCAGCAGATTGTTTCCTATTCACGAGTTGGCTCATAGGAGGCTTTGATCTGGTTTGTGAAGGAATCGTTAGCTCTCTTTCAATCAACTTACTTTTTTTTTCTTTTTCATAAACCCCAGATACACAATATCCGTCAAATTTGTCCCAGGTAAAGATTCACTGGGTGCTTAAGAAAACAAAAATAGTGCGTACAATGAACCTGTGATCAAGTAAAAATAAATTGGCCTCATTATTTACTTTCATTTAGTAAACAATTAACCAAGCGTAACAAAAATAAAGCTTCTCCCAGCTTAATTATTACCTGAAAGGCAGGGAATGTCGCATCCCAGTCAAAGCAACCCACAAGAAGAGAAGGGCGAGCGAAGTCCTTTGCTCTTTGCTTTCTCTCTACCCTGTGGCCCTCTCCCTTTGAAATATCAGGGTTAACTGTAACTCCACAAAAAATGAATAAATTAAACCTTGGAAGCGAGTGGGAAAGTCCCTTTCCCACTGCTGTCCTCCAGTCCCTCTGGGACTGGAAGAAGCGAGTGGGAAAGTCCCTTTCCCACTGCTGTCCTCCAGTCCCTCTGGGACTGGAAGAAGCGAGTGGGAAAGTCCCTTTCCCACTGCTGTCCTCCAGTCCCTCTGGGACTGGAAGAAGCGAGTGGGAAAGTCCCTTTCCCACTGCTGTCCTCCAGTCCCTCTGGGACTGGAAGAAGCGAGTGGGAAAGTCCCTTTCCCACTGCTGTCCTCCAGTCCCTCTGGGACTGGAAGAAGCGAGTGGGAAAGTCCCTTTCCCACTGCTGTCCTCCAGTCCCTCTGGGACTGGAAGAAGCGAGTGGGAAAGTCCCTTTCCCACTGCTGTCCTCCAGTCCCTCTGGGACTGGAAGAAGCGAGTGGGAAAGTCCCTTTCCCACTGCTGTCCTCCAGTCCCTCTGGGACTGGAAGAAGCGAGTGGGAAAGTCCCTTTCCCACTGCTGTCCTCCAGTCCCTCTGGGACTGGAAGAAGCGAGTGGGAAAGTCCCTTTCCCACTGCTGTCCTCCAGTCCCTCTGGGACTGGAAGAAGCGAGTGGGAAAGTCCCTTTCCCACTGCTGTCCTCCAGTCCCTCTGGGACTGGAAGAAGCGAGTGGGAAAGTCCCTTTCCCACTGCTGTCCTCCAGTCCCTCTGGGACTGGAAGAAGCGAGTGGGAAAGTCCCTTTCCCACTGCTGTCCTCCAGTCCCTCTGGGACTGGAAGAAGCGAGTGGGAAAGTCCCTTTCCCACTGCTGTCCTCCAGTCCCTCTGGGACTGGAAGAAGCGAGTGGGAAAGTCCCTTTCCCACTGCTGTCCTCCAGTCCCTCTGGGACTGGAAGAAGCGAGTGGGAAAGTCCCTTTCCCACTGCTGTCCTCCAGTCCCTCTGGGACTGGAAGAAGCGAGTGGGAAAGTCCCTTTCCCACTGCTGTCCTCCAGTCCCTCTGGGACTGGAAGAAGCGAGTGGGAAAGTCCCTTTCCCACTGCTGTCCTCCAGTCCCTCTGGGACTGGAAGAAGCGAGTGGGAAAGTCCCTTTCCCACTGCTGTCCTCCAGTCCCTCTGGGACTGGAAGAAGCGAGTGGGAAAGTCCCTTTCCCACTGCTGTCCTCCAGTCCCTCTGGGACTGGAAGAAGCGAGTGGGAAAGTCCCTTTCCCACTGCTGTCCTCCAGTCCCTCTGGGACTGGAAGAAGCGAGTGGGAAAGTCCCTTTCCCACTGCTGTCCTCCAGTCCCTCTGGGACTGGAAGAAGCGAGTGGGAAAGTCCCTTTCCCACTGCTGTCCTCCAGTCCCTCTGGGACTGGAAGAAGCGAGTGGGAAAGTCCCTTTCCCACTGCTGTCCTCCAGTCCCTCTGGGACTGGAAGAAGCGAGTGGGAAAGTCCCTTTCCCACTGCTGTCCTCCAGTCCCTCTGGGACTGGAAGAAGCGAGTGGGAAAGTCCCTTTCCCACTGCTGTCCTCCAGTCCCTCTGGGACTGGAAGAAGCGAGTGGGAAAGTCCCTTTCCCACTGCTGTCCTCCAGTCCCTCTGGGACTGGAAGAAGCGAGTGGGAAAGTCCCTTTCCCACTGCTGTCCTCCAGTCCCTCTGGGACTGGAAGAAGCGAGTGGGAAAGTCCCTTTCCCACTGCTGTCCTCCAGTCCCTCTGGGACTGGAAGAAGCGAGTGGGAAAGTCCCTTTCCCACTGCTGTCCTCCAGTCCCTCTGGGACTGGAAGAAGCGAGTGGGAAAGTCCCTTTCCCACTGCTGTCCTCCAGTCCCTCTGGGACTGGAAGAAGCGAGTGGGAAAGTCCCTTTCCCACTGCTGTCCTCCAGTCCCTCTGGGACTGGAAGAAGCGAGTGGGAAAGTCCCTTTCCCACTGCTGTCCTCCAGTCCCTCTGGGACTGGAAGAAGCGAGTGGGAAAGTCCCTTTCCCACTGCTGTCCTCCAGTCCCTCTGGGACTGGAAGAAGCGAGTGGGAAAGTCCCTTTCCCACTGCTGTCCTCCAGTCCCTCTGGGACTGGAAGAAGCGAGTGGGAAAGTCCCTTTCCCACTGCTGTCCTCCAGTCCCTCTGGGACTGGAAGAAGCGAGTGGGAAAGTCCCTTTCCCACTGCTGTCCTCCAGTCCCTCTGGGACTGGAAGAAGCGAGTGGGAAAGTCCCTTTCCCACTGCTGTCCTCCAGTCCCTCTGGGACTGGAAGAAGCGAGTGGGAAAGTCCCTTTCCCACTGCTGTCCTCCAGTCCCTCTGGGACTGGAAGAAGCGAGTGGGAAAGTCCCTTTCCCACTGCTGTCCTCCAGTCCCTCTGGGACTGGAAGAAGCGAGTGGGAAAGTCCCTTTCCCACTGCTGTCCTCCAGTCCCTCTGGGACTGGAAGAAGCGAGTGGGAAAGTCCCTTTCCCACTGCTGTCCTCCAGTCCCTCTGGGACTGGAAGAAGCGAGTGGGAAAGTCCCTTTCCCACTGCTGTCCTCCAGTCCCTCTGGGACTGGAAGAAGCGAGTGGGAAAGTCCCTTTCCCACTGCTGTCCTCCAGTCCCTCTGGGACTGGAAGAAGCGAGTGGGAAAGTCCCTTTCCCACTGCTGTCCTCCAGTCCCTCTGGGACTGGAAGAAGCGAGTGGGAAAGTCCCTTTCCCACTGCTGTCCTCCAGTCCCTCTGGGACTGGAAGAAGCGAGTGGGAAAGTCCCTTTCCCACTGCTGTCCTCCAGTCCCTCTGGGACTGGAAGAAGCGAGTGGGAAAGTCCCTTTCCCACTGCTGTCCTCCAGTCCCTCTGGGACTGGAAGAAGCGAGTGGGAAAGTCCCTTTCCCACTGCTGTCCTCCAGTCCCTCTGGGACTGGAAGAAGCGAGTGGGAAAGTCCCTTTCCCACTGCTGTCCTCCAGTCCCTCTGGGACTGGAAGAAGCGAGTGGGAAAGTCCCTTTCCCACTGCTGTCCTCCAGTCCCTCTGGGACTGGAAGAAGCGAGTGGGAAAGTCCCTTTCCCACTGCTGTCCTCCAGTCCCTCTGGGACTGGAAGAAGCGAGTGGGAAAGTCCCTTTCCCACTGCTGTCCTCCAGTCCCTCTGGGACTGGAAGAAGCGAGTGGGAAAGTCCCTTTCCCACTGCTGTCCTCCAGTCCCTCTGGGACTGGAAGAAGCGAGTGGGAAAGTCCCTTTCCCACTGCTGTCCTCCAGTCCCTCTGGGACTGGAAGAAGCGAGTGGGAAAGTCCCTTTCCCACTGCTGTCCTCCAGTCCCTCTGGGACTGGAAGAAGCGAGTGGGAAAGTCCCTTTCCCACTGCTGTCCTCCAGTCCCTCTGGGACTGGAAGAAGCGAGTGGGAAAGTCCCTTTCCCACTGCTGTCCTCCAGTCCCTCTGGGACTGGAAGAAGCGAGTGGGAAAGTCCCTTTCCCACTGCTGTCCTCCAGTCCCTCTGGGACTGGAAGAAGCGAGTGGGAAAGTCCCTTTCCCACTGCTGTCCTCCAGTCCCTCTGGGACTGGAAGAAGCGAGTGGGAAAGTCCCTTTCCCACTGCTGTCCTCCAGTCCCTCTGGGACTGGAAGAAGCGAGTGGGAAAGTCCCTTTCCCACTGCTGTCCTCCAGTCCCTCTGGGACTGGAAGAAGCGAGTGGGAAAGTCCCTTTCCCACTGCTGTCCTCCAGTCCCTCTGGGACTGGAAGAAGCGAGTGGGAAAGTCCCTTTCCCACTGCTGTCCTCCAGTCCCTCTGGGACTGGAAGAAGCGAGTGGGAAAGTCCCTTTCCCACTGCTGTCCTCCAGTCCCTCTGGGACTGGAAGAAGCGAGTGGGAAAGTCCCTTTCCCACTGCTGTCCTCCAGTCCCTCTGGGACTGGAAGAAGCGAGTGGGAAAGTCCCTTTCCCACTGCTGTCCTCCAGTCCCTCTGGGACTGGAAGAAGCGAGTGGGAAAGTCCCTTTCCCACTGCTGTCCTCCAGTCCCTCTGGGACTGGAAGAAGCGAGTGGGAAAGTCCCTTTCCCACTGCTGTCCTCCAGTCCCTCTGGGACTGGAAGAAGCGAGTGGGAAAGTCCCTTTCCCACTGCTGTCCTCCAGTCCCTCTGGGACTGGAAGAAGCGAGTGGGAAAGTCCCTTTCCCACTGCTGTCCTCCAGTCCCTCTGGGACTGGAAGAAGCGAGTGGGAAAGTCCCTTTCCCACTGCTGTCCTCCAGTCCCTCTGGGACTGGAAGAAGCGAGCGGGAAAGTCCCTTTCCCACTGCTGTCCTCCAGTCCCTCTGGGACTGGAAGAAGCGAGCGGGAAAGTCCCTTTCCCACTGCTGTCCTCCAGTCCCTCTGGGACTGGAAGAAGCGAGCGGGAAAGTCCCTTTCCCACTGCTGTCCTCCAGTCCCTCTGGGACTGGAAGAAGCGAGCGGGAAAGTCCCTTTCCCACTGCTGTCCTCCAGTCCCTCTGGGAC
Source organism: Cladopsammia gracilis (assembly GCA_022457155.1). Classification (NCBI taxonomy): domain Eukaryota; kingdom Metazoa; phylum Cnidaria; class Anthozoa; order Scleractinia; family Dendrophylliidae; genus Cladopsammia; species Cladopsammia gracilis. The sequence goes on from JAJGOT010000573.1 coordinate 119,896, forward strand.
TGGAAGAAGCGAGCGGGAAAGTCCCTTTCCCACTGCTGTCCTCCAGTCCCTCTGGGACTGGAAGAAGCGAGCGGGAAAGTCCCTTTCCCACTGCTGTCCTCCAGTCCCTCTGGGACTGGAAGAAGCGAGCGGGAAAGTCCCTTTCCCACTGCTGTCCTCCAGTCCCTCTGGGACTGGAAGAAGCGAGCGGGAAAGTCCCTTTCCCACTGCTGTCCTCCAGTCCCTCTGGGACTGGAAGAAGCGAGCGGGAAAGTCCCTTTCCCACTGCTGTCCTCCAGTCCCTCTGGGACTGGAAGAAGCGAGCGGGAAAGTCCCTTTCCCACTGCTGTCCTCCAGTCCCTCTGGGACTGGAAGAAGCGAGCGGGAAAGTCCCTTTCCCACTGCTGTCCTCCAGTCCCTCTGGGACTGGAAGAAGCGAGCGGGAAAGTCCCTTTCCCACTGCTGTCCTCCAGTCCCTCTGGGACTGGAAGAAGCGAGCGGGAAAGTCCCTTTCCCACTGCTGTCCTCCAGTCCCTCTGGGACTGGAAGAAGCGAGCGGGAAAGTCCCTTTCCCACTGCTGTCCTCCAGTCCCTCTGGGACTGGAAGAAGCGAGCGGGAAAGTCCCTTTCCCACTGCTGTCCTCCAGTCCCTCTGGGACTGGAAGAAGCGAGCGGGAAAGTCCCTTTCCCACTGCTGTCCTCCAGTCCCTCTGGGACTGGAAGAAGCGAGCGGGAAAGTCCCTTTCCCACTGCTGTCCTCCAGTCCCTCTGGGACTGGAAGAAGCGAGCGGGAAAGTCCCTTTCCCACTGCTGTCCTCCAGTCCCTCTGGGACTGGAAGAAGCGAGCGGGAAAGTCCCTTTCCCACTGCTGTCCTCCAGTCCCTCTGGGACTGGAAGAAGCGAGCGGGAAAGTCCCTTTCCCACTGCTGTCCTCCAGTCCCTCTGGGACTGGAAGAAGCGAGCGGGAAAGTCCCTTTCCCACTGCTGTCCTCCAGTCCCTCTGGGACTGGAAGAAGCGAGCGGGAAAGTCCCTTTCCCACTGCTGTCCTCCAGTCCCTCTGGGACTGGAAGAAGCGAGCGGGAAAGTCCCTTTCCCACTGCTGTCCTCCAGTCCCTCTGGGACTGGAAGAAGCGAGCGGGAAAGTCCCTTTCCCACTGCTGTCCTCCAGTCCCTCTGGGACTGGAAGAAGCGAGCGGGAAAGTCCCTTTCCCACTGCTGTCCTCCAGTCCCTCTGGGACTGGAAGAAGCGAGCGGGAAAGTCCCTTTCCCACTGCTGTCCTCCAGTCCCTCTGGGACTGGAAGAAGCGAGCGGGAAAGTCCCTTTCCCACTGCTGTCCTCCAGTCCCTCTGGGACTGGAAGAAGCGAGCGGGAAAGTCCCTTTCCCACTGCTGTCCTCCAGTCCCTCTGGGACTGGAAGAAGCGAGCGGGAAAGTCCCTTTCCCACTGCTGTCCTCCAGTCCCTCTGGGACTGGAAGAAGCGAGCGGGAAAGTCCCTTTCCCACTGCTGTCCTCCAGTCCCTCTGGGACTGGAAGAAGCGAGCGGGAAAGTCCCTTTCCCACTGCTGTCCTCCAGTCCCTCTGGGACTGGAAGAAGCGAGCGGGAAAGTCCCTTTCCCACTGCTGTCCTCCAGTCCCTCTGGGACTGGAAGAAGCGAGCGGGAAAGTCCCTTTCCCACTGCTGTCCTCCAGTCCCTCTGGGACTGGAAGAAGCGAGCGGGAAAGTCCCTTTCCCACTGCTGTCCTCCAGTCCCTCTGGGACTGGAAGAAGCGAGCGGGAAAGTCCCTTTCCCACTGCTGTCCTCCAGTCCCTCTGGGACTGGAAGAAGCGAGCGGGAAAGTCCCTTTCCCACTGCTGTCCTCCAGTCCCTCTGGGACTGGAAGAAGCGAGCGGGAAAGTCCCTTTCCCACTGCTGTCCTCCAGTCCCTCTGGGACTGGAAGAAGCGAGCGGGAAAGTCCCTTTCCCACTGCTGTCCTCCAGTCCCTCTGGGACTGGAAGAAGCGAGCGGGAAAGTCCCTTTCCCACTGCTGTCCTCCAGTCCCTCTGGGACTGGAAGAAGCGAGCGGGAAAGTCCCTTTCCCACTGCTGTCCTCCAGTCCCTCTGGGACTGGAAGAAGCGAGCGGGAAAGTCCCTTTCCCACTGCTGTCCTCCAGTCCCTCTGGGACTGGAAGAAGCGAGCGGGAAAGTCCCTTTCCCACTGCTGTCCTCCAGTCCCTCTGGGACTGGAAGAAGCGAGCGGGAAAGTCCCTTTCCCACTGCTGTCCTCCAGTCCCTCTGGGACTGGAAGAAGCGAGCGGGAAAGTCCCTTTCCCACTGCTGTCCTCCAGTCCCTCTGGGACTGGAAGAAGCGAGCGGGAAAGTCCCTTTCCCACTGCTGTCCTCCAGTCCCTCTGGGACTGGAAGAAGCGAGCGGGAAAGTCCCTTTCCCACTGCTGTCCTCCAGTCCCTCTGGGACTGGAAGAAGCGAGCGGGAAAGTCCCTTTCCCACTGCTGTCCTCCAGTCCCTCTGGGACTGGAAGAAGCGAGCGGGAAAGTCCCTTTCCCACTGCTGTCCTCCAGTCCCTCTGGGACTGGAAGAAGCGAGCGGGAAAGTCCCTTTCCCACTGCTGTCCTCCAGTCCCTCTGGGACTGGAAGAAGCGAGCGGGAAAGTCCCTTTCCCACTGCTGTCCTCCAGTCCCTCTGGGACTGGAAGAAGCGAGCGGGAAAGTCCCTTTCCCACTGCTGTCCTCCAGTCCCTCTGGGACTGGAAGAAGCGAGCGGGAAAGTCCCTTTCCCACTGCTGTCCTCCAGTCCCTCTGGGACTGGAAGAAGCGAGCGGGAAAGTCCCTTTCCCACTGCTGTCCTCCAGTCCCTCTGGGACTGGAAGAAGCGAGCGGGAAAGTCCCTTTCCCACTGCTGTCCTCCAGTCCCTCTGGGACTGGAAGAAGCGAGCGGGAAAGTCCCTTTCCCACTGCTGTCCTCCAGTCCCTCTGGGACTGGAAGAAGCGAGCGGGAAAGTCCCTTTCCCACTGCTGTCCTCCAGTCCCTCTGGGACTGGAAGAAGCGAGCGGGAAAGTCCCTTTCCCACTGCTGTCCTCCAGTCCCTCTGGGACTGGAAGAAGCGAGCGGGAAAGTCCCTTTCCCACTGCTGTCCTCCAGTCCCTCTGGGACTGGAAGAAGCGAGCGGGAAAGTCCCTTTCCCACTGCTGTCCTCCAGTCCCTCTGGGACTGGAAGAAGCGAGCGGGAAAGTCCCTTTCCCACTGCTGTCCTCCAGTCCCTCTGGGACTGGAAGAAGCGAGCGGGAAAGTCCCTTTCCCACTGCTGTCCTCCAGTCCCTCTGGGACTGGAAGAAGCGAGCGGGAAAGTCCCTTTCCCACTGCTGTCCTCCAGTCCCTCTGGGACTGGAAGAAGCGAGCGGGAAAGTCCCTTTCCCACTGCTGTCCTCCAGTCCCTCTGGGACTGGAAGAAGCGAGCGGGAAAGTCCCTTTCCCACTGCTGTCCTCCAGTCCCTCTGGGACTGGAAGAAGCGAGCGGGAAAGTCCCTTTCCCACTGCTGTCCTCCAGTCCCTCTGGGACTGGAAGAAGCGAGCGGGAAAGTCCCTTTCCCACTGCTGTCCTCCAGTCCCTCTGGGACTGGAAGAAGCGAGCGGGAAAGTCCCTTTCCCACTGCTGTCCTCCAGTCCCTCTGGGACTGGAAGAAGCGAGCGGGAAAGTCCCTTTCCCACTGCTGTCCTCCAGTCCCTCTGGGACTGGAAGAAGCGAGCGGGAAAGTCCCTTTCCCACTGCTGTCCTCCAGTCCCTCTGGGACTGGAAGAAGCGAGCGGGAAAGTCCCTTTCCCACTGCTGTCCTCCAGTCCCTCTGGGACTGGAAGAAGCGAGCGGGAAAGTCCCTTTCCCACTGCTGTCCTCCAGTCCCTCTGGGACTGGAAGAAGCGAGCGGGAAAGTCCCTTTCCCACTGCTGTCCTCCAGTCCCTCTGGGACTGGAAGAAGCGAGCGGGAAAGTCCCTTTCCCACTGCTGTCCTCCAGTCCCTCTGGGACTGGAAGAAGCGAGCGGGAAAGTCCCTTTCCCACTGCTGTCCTCCAGTCCCTCTGGGACTGGAAGAAGCGAGCGGGAAAGTCCCTTTCCCACTGCTGTCCTCCAGTCCCTCTGGGACTGGAAGAAGCGAGCGGGAAAGTCCCTTTCCCACTGCTGTCCTCCAGTCCCTCTGGGACTGGAAGAAGCGAGCGGGAAAGTCCCTTTCCCACTGCTGTCCTCCAGTCCCTCTGGGACTGGAAGAAGCGAGCGGGAAAGTCCCTTTCCCACTGCTGTCCTCCAGTCCCTCTGGGACTGGAAGAAGCGAGCGGGAAAGTCCCTTTCCCACTGCTGTCCTCCAGTCCCTCTGGGACTGGAAGAAGCGAGCGGGAAAGTCCCTTTCCCACTGCTGTCCTCCAGTCCCTCTGGGACTGGAAGAAGCGAGCGGGAAAGTCCCTTTCCCACTGCTGTCCTCCAGTCCCTCTGGGACTGGAAGAAGCGAGCGGGAAAGTCCCTTTCCCACTGCTGTCCTCCAGTCCCTCTGGGACTGGAAGAAGCGAGCGGGAAAGTCCCTTTCCCACTGCTGTCCTCCAGTCCCTCTGGGACTGGAAGAAGCGAGCGGGAAAGTCCCTTTCCCACTGCTGTCCTCCAGTCCCTCTGGGACTGGAAGAAGCTGTCCCTTGCTCTACCCTTCTTCCCTGCCCCATTGCCTGTCTCCCGAATTCAAATTTCAAGTATTGAAGTAGGCAGACACAATAGTTGGCCGCACATACCAGCAATAGGTTAGCGGCAGTTTATTACTATCTAATGTGAACAACCAGATGTCTTTTAAGTTTTCTAAAAAAGGCATTAAAGAGCTTTTTAGAGTTTCTTTCTTTATTTTTACTCTTAAATGCCTTTCTACAGGAGTGGATAATTGTGAAACGTTTTTCCCTACTAGTACAGTTATTTTCTTCATAATGTTAATTTTGCCGCTTTTTGCCTCGTTGGCTAACTTAGTTTACAATACGAAGTCCTTTCTTCGGTAAACAGGTCCATTCGAAACACTTCGCCTTCAAATGCGTACCTTCAACTTTATCAAGCTTCTCCGTGAGCAAATGTTTTCATGATTTCCGATTTGCACAATACTGCTACAACTCATTTTCCAAGCCAAAAATCAGTATTGCTTTGATACAGTCCATCAGAGTCTGCTGTTGGAAAAATAAAAGAAGACCAACCATCGATAGAATATTTACAATTAAATCAAGCTTACAAGCTGTTGAAAATATGACAAACATATTTCAACCTGTTCCCACTTTTGAGTCCGTGGATAAAGTGCTCCTTCTTCAAGTAAAAGCTACAGAGTCGTACTTCCTTTTGTATTAGCTCTCCGTGAATGACATCTTAAAGAAAGTCGCACTTTCCTGTGGTTTCTGTTGTAACTTTTAAGTCCATAGATCGTAAATCTCAAAATGAAATTAGCTGTAAAATGGTCCTTTTGTTTGGGTCTTGTTCCAACTTATTACATGCATGAGTGACATTGAAATGATAGCGTTTGGTCCGTGCAAGAAATCCTAAATGTATGATAATGCGAATGAAATTAGCTGCAAAGTATTTAACAATTATTGGATGAGGTTGAGCATGATAGCGATAATTATCAAGGCCAAATCATGCGAAAACCGAATGCAATAATTGTTTTATTATGCATATTCCTGAGCTGCACTTGTAAAAACAAGAGCGCGCACAAAAACGTGATCAATGCACAGCAGACAAACTACTGTCTGTAGGTATGACGTCACTTCTACATATATAAAATTCATTGTCTGTAGCTTTGACGTAACAGAAACAGCAAGCGATAATTAGCTGACTTAACAGAAACAGCAAGCGATAATTAGCTGCGTGCTTATAGCCAATCAAAATCGAGCTAGTGACACCAATGTATAATAATAGTGTCTATTGGTCTTGTGCGAACTTTCTTGTCCGGGTGGAAAAAAATCTTAAGTGTGACCGTTCAAATGAAATTGTTTGAATCCGTGAGTTATCCTTTATCTATGTAACATTCAAATGAAAGCTGCAAAGTGGAACTTTCCTCTGGTTAGTGGTATTGGTTGTAACTTTCCGAGTCAGTGGATGAAATCCTATAACTGTGTGATTGAAACGGTGAAAGCGTGTGAGTCGGTGAAAATGAAATGTGTAACTACGCGAGTTTTTTTATGGCTCTGGTTCTAACTTACACTGGTTCTAGCGTTCGAGTCCGTGACATTGAAATGAAAGCGATTGAGTTCGTGGATGAAGTACTAAATGTGTGACCACTTAAGGTCGCGGTGGACAGGTTCCGCTCATCAGTATGCATTTATGAAAAGAGTATGCACGAAGTGCGACGGCAAATGTTTAAACAGGCTTTCAAAGGGACTGAGACTATTGAAATGAAAGCTGCAAGAAATGAAAGCTGCAACCTAATTGGATTGATTTTGTATGGCTCTGGTTCACTCCATCTTTAGAGTACGAGGATGAAATCCTTAATGAATGACCATTGAAATGAAAGCGTTTAAGTCCCTGGATGAAATCCTAAATGTGTAACCATTCAAATGAAATTAGCTGTAAAATAGTACTTTTCTGTGGGTCTTATTCCAACTTTGGAGTTGGTGGATAAAATATTAGACGAGTGATATTAAAATGAAAGCGTTCGAGTCCGTGAATGAAATCCCAAATGTGTGAACATTGAAATAAAAGCGTTTGAGTCCATGGATGAAATACTAAAAGTGTGTGACCATTCAGTTGAAAGCTTCTGAATCCGTAAATGAATTCCTTAACCCTATTCAGCCTGGAAGGGGGGGGGGGGGGGGGGGGCGGGCGCTAACTTTCAACATTCATAACTTCTTTAATATGTATTCAAACGCCATCAAACTTTGTGACTTTTCCTAAAATTTGTCTGGCAACAATTTCATATGACAATTTATTGATCACGTGACTTGATGTTTCCATGCCAACAAGATTTTGACAGCCATGTTTTTTGAAATTTACATATTTGTACCTTTGAATGAAGGAAAAACAATGTTTACTGGTATAACTTATACTTTTACGTCATTTAGCGTTTATTTAGTTTGATTAATTTTGAGTCAATTTGGATAGTTTTCAAGAGGTTCTAAAAAATTCCAAAAATCCAAGATGGTGGCCGTATAACTTATGACTTAATAACTACGTCACATGACGTCATCGTTCCATTGTGCGGACTGCAAAGGAGACAGTTTTGGACCTACTATGTACCCTCTAGGTTTCATTGTCATAGCCTTAATGTTCTTGAAGTTACGAGGGGGGGGGGGGACAAGTGCCCCCCTCAGCTCCCCCACCCCAGGCTCAGAAACTCAAAAAAGCGCAGACTGAATAGGGTTAATATGTGACTATTTAAATAAAAGTTGAAAACTAGTACTTTTCTATGGGTCTGATTCTAACTTTTGAGTCCGTGAATGAAATATCAACTGTGTTTGACCATTGCAAGAAAGCTTTTGAATCCGTGAATAAATTACCGGGCTAAATAATAAACGCTGAAAAGTTGTCCCTTCCTATTGGTCTTGTTAGAACTTAAGAGTCTGTGAATAATATCCTAAATGGTCGAAATGTGTGAAGATTGAAATGAAAGCGGCCTAATCCTCGGATGTATTCCTAAGTCACCAATAATATGAAAGCTGCAAAGTAGTCCCTGAGTATGGTTCTGCATGGTTGTAACTTTTGTTTCTGTGGATAAAATTCTCAAATGTATGACCTTTCAAATGAAGGCAGTTAAGTAGTATCTTCTGTGGATCTGGTTAAGTCCGTAAATGAAATCCCAAATGTGTCGCTGAACATTGAAATAAAACCGTTTGAGTCCATATGGATGAAATACTTAAAAGTGTGACCTTTCAAATGAAAGCCAGAAAGTACGTACTTTTCTATAGGTCCGATTCTAACTTTTGAGTCCGTGAATGTGAATGTGTGATTCTTCAAACAAAGCTTTTGAATCTGTTGAATCCCTTGATGAATTCCTATATAAGTGATCATTCAATTAAAAGCTGAAAAGTTGTCCCTTCGTGTGGATGTGGTTCAAACTTAATAGTCTGTGATTAAAATCCTAAGTGCGCAAATTGAAATGAAAGCGTTCTATTCCAAGGGTGCATTCCTAAATCAGTACGACTTACTGTGGATGAAAGCTTCAGTGTCGTCCCTTGCTGTGCTTCTGGCTCCGAACTTTTGATTCACCTTTCAAATGAAAGCTGTAAACAATAGTACTTTTCTGTGGATCTGGTGTTAACTATTGAGTCCGAGCAAGAAAACTCAAATGTGTGACTTTTCAAATGAATCCCGTAAGTAATACTTTTCTGTGCATGGGTCGGATTCTAACTTTTTAAGTCCGTGAATGAAATTCCAATTGTGTGTGTCCATAGATAAGCGACAATTCAAATTAAGGCTGAAAAGTAGTTCCTTCCTATGAATTTGGTTGGCACTTAAAAGCCTGTGAATAATGTCCTAGATGTGTGAAAATTAAAATGAAACCGGCCAATGCCGCGGATGCATTATCCTAAATATTACCATTAATATAAAAATGTAATCCTTTGCTATGGTTCTCTTTCTAACTTTTGAGTCTGTGGATAAATTCCCAAATTTGTGACCTTTAAAATGGAAAGCTATAAAGTAGAACTTTTCTGTGGGTCTCGTTCTAACTTTTAAGTCCGTGAATGACATCTCAAATGTCAGTAAACATTGAAATAATGCGCTTGACTCTATATGGATAAAGAGCTAAAAGTGTGTGACCATTCAAATGAAATCTTTTGTATCCGTGGATGAATGCCTAAATATGACTATTCAAATAAATTCTCTTATTAGAGTTTCACACATTTAAATCAACTATGTTTAAATGTTTGAAAATTGAAATGAAAGCGTTCGATTAAGCTACAAAGTAGAACTTATGGGTCTGTTTCACGTTTGAGTCCGTGGTTAAAACAATGCTAAATGTGTGATTAAAGTATAGAGCAAGGCTGATACCGCGTAGAACATTTAACGCGACAACGACATGATAGAGCCCAAACTGAAAGCCAAAATGCAATCGAGACAGCTGTTTCGCACCCACGTGCGATTTATTAGAGAATTGGTGTTCGCGCAAGTTTTTCTATCCAGCTTTTTGCTGCTACACTGTGCTAACGAGACCCAACCAGGTCGAAACAGCTGTCCACTGTTGCATTTTGGCTTTCAGTTTGGGCTCTATCATGTCGTTGTCTCGTTAAATGTTCTACGTAGTATCGCTCTATACTTTTGATTGTATCTCTATTTTTGGCTGACTAGATCTGTTACAGATCCTACACGTACGTTCACCGGCAGCATTTTCGTTTGCGGTCCTTTGCTTCTTATTTAAATGTGTGACAATTCAAATGAAGGCGTTTTACTTTCTCAAAGAAAATCCGTAATGTGCGAGTATGAGATCGAGCTTTTGATGCCCCTAAAAGGTATGATCACATGTTGCAAAGTTGTACCTTCCTATGTTTCCGATTGTGACTTTTAGAGTCTGCGGCAGTCTATTCGCATGCTGAACTCAATACTTCCTGTTTAAATATTTGTTTAAAAAGAATAAAGCTTTTCTATGGGTCTGGTTCTAACTTTTGATTCTCTGAATGAAATTCCAAATGTGTGAACATTCAAATGAAAGCGTTTGAGGCCATGGATGAAATCCTAAATGTGTGAAAACTTAAATCAAATAGTTCGATTCGGCGGATAAATTCCTAAACATGAAAACTACAAAGTTCTATATAACTTTTGAGTCCGTGGATTTGTGACTATACAAATAAATGAAAGCGTTCAAGACTTTCATGAATTCCTAAGTATGCGGCACTTCAAAAAAAACCTTAAAAAGTTGTCCCTTCATGTGGGTGTGGTTCTAACTTTTGAGTTCGTGGAAGAAATCCCAAATGTACGAGTGAGAGGTTTAATTTATAGAAATGACGTTGTAAATAGTTGAAGGTGATATTGTACAGTTTGTTTTATGTCGTATTTTTTTGTATTGTAATTCTGCACACGACCACATCACTTTTGCTGTAATTTTATCATTTTAAGGTGGCTGAACTGCTTACGTGAGTCAGCACGTGCAGAGTTTTGAGAAAAACAAAGGTGGCGCCTATTCAGCGATCATTTATATTCCTATTCAGCGATCATTTATATTCCATTGTTTCTTGGTTATTTGAATTGTAACGATGTTGCCTATAATCAGTACCCTGAAGAAGTCAGGCCGTGCCTGACGAAATATTGGAAAGAATATTATAATCCCAGTTGTACAGTCAGCCTTGCTTTATTAGTTTTCGTATTTATATTAAATTTGCTGACTAGATCCACCAGGATCCGACGCTTTTGCAGTTGTCCGTTGGCACTTGCCATTCAGTGTTTATTATCGCGAAAGTGTTGTTTTTCGTCTTAAAGTCGAACAATTTGTTGTTCGTAAAAATGTCTGTTGAATCAATAGATAATTTATAGAACCATTGAAGAAAAATACACTGCCTTTATGGTCGTTTTTGTCTTTGGATCGAGAACCCAGTCAAATGCAACGCATGCGCAGTTGACCAAAAAATTGTGGCTGGATGTTTTAGCGACTTTCCTCGGAAACGTGCTGATTTCTACGAAACCACTCGTTAGAATTTCACGAAATTTGGTGCTATAATAGTTGCAAATGTGCCGAACTCACCTGCCATCAAAAATTTGAAATCTAACAAAGGAGATTTAAAAAAACGCAAACATATTAAACGACAAATTACGGAAGATCCCGCCCTGTGTCAATTACATGACACCAGGGTTAACACGCGAATATTTTTACGAGTTTACTGGAGATAATGATGGACAAAATCTAACGACTAGATTTTCTGAAAATAAACTAAACCAAATATCGCAGGCTGATTTACAATCCACGGTGTGGCGGCACCCTAAAAGCTCAAGAAAAATATCAAAATATATAGCTTGTTGCTTAATCGTATGCCTCACCAATTTTGGACGTCCAGACGTTACTGGTTTTAAAATGACAATGAATGACGCATAGGTACAGTGAAACTGTGTTCAGCCACCTTAAATGGAAGCTGCAAATTAAGTAGTACTTTTCTTTTAGTTTGGTTCTAACTTTTGAGTCTATGAATGCAATCCCAGAATGCGTCTGAGCTTTTATTAGCGTCTGTGAATAAAATGCTAAATGCGTGAAAATTGAAATGAAAGTGGCCGATTCTCAGGATGCATTTCTAAATTAAATATGAACAATCAAACGAAAGCTACAAAGTAGAGCTTTTTGAAGGGGTTGGTTCTAAATTTGAGTCCGTGGATGAAATACTCAATGTGTGACCATTCAAATGTAAGTTTTTGGACTTTTAGCCCCTTGATGAAAATCTATAATGTAAGACTAATCAAATAAACGCTGCAATGTAGTAACTTCCTGTTTGTGTGGTTTTAACGTTTGATTCCGTGGATAAATTCATCGATGTGTGACCATTCAAATAACAGTTACAAAGTAGTCTTTCGTATCGTACTGGTTCTATCTTTTCAGTCCGTGGATGAATTCCTAAAGGTGTGACCGTTCAAGAGAAAGATGCAGAGTTGTACTGTGTCCATGTATAAAAATGTTAAATGTATGACCATTTAAATGAAAGCGTTCGAACAGGTGGATGAATTCCTCAATGTGTGACCAACACAGTCAGATCAACGTGAAATTTTCACCACCAACTCGTTTTGAATTGAAGTTTGGCAAGATATATTTTCTGGTAAAATCGATATTATCATGACGACGATAAACAAGAAACTTAGAAATCAGTAAAAGTGAAATTTAGCGCGTTTAAGATTTCGCATTCAAAATCCCACATAGGCATCTTAAAACATGGTATATGGCATATATATTTTGCAAGAAAAAAAATTCTGTATGTTTGAATTAATATAAATCGCAATAATATTTCAAACCTTACTATTTGTGTACTGGTATTAAATTGATCGAGAGATTAACACTGGTTTTGTGAAATTACTTAATGATAATGTCAAAAAGTAGCTTGATGTTATGTTTGTAAACCTTGAAAGTTTTGTTTACTCTCTCTTTTGCGATCTTGAGAAGTACCTTTTTTCCTAACATCGCTTCATGTGTATTTTTTGGGTAATTTTCGATTTTAATGGCTTTTGCAATAATCTGAGAAACGGCTCGATGGATTTTTTTTTTAAACATTCACTGTGCATGCTTACCGATGTGCAAAATATTATCTGAAAGTTTCATTGGCATTGATTTACTGGAACGCCTTCAAATTTAAAGATGAAGACGACGTACGAACCGGCCGAAAAAATGGCGTTACAAATTTACTTTTTAAGTTATGCTTAATAATGATTTCAAATCAATGTGCACTGCATTCCTCCGTGATTTATACTTTCGTTGTGATCTGCTGTGCATCTGTTATTATCTATATTCGAGCATGATTGTACCTTATTACTCTCCTTGCTACTTTCCAGATTCCCTTAAGTCTCTTTTTAGGATTATTTTGAGCAATAAATGCCCTTTTGCGTTTTGAAAACGTTTTTACAACAGGCGTTTTGAACGCAAAAGAAAACAGGTGCAAAGAAATTTGCATCAATGTGCGTACATTGCAATGTTTCAATCACGGAAGAACGTAGTGCGCATTGATTTGCAATCATTACTGAGAATAACTTAAGAAAGTGAATTTGTAACGCCATTTTTTTCGGCCGGTTCGTACGTCGACTTCATCTTTAAATTTAAAGGCGTTCCAGTGAATCAATGCCAATGAAACTTTCAGATAATATTTTGCACATCGGTAAGCATTGAAAGCATTTAAACCCTATATGAATTCCTGAGTAAGTGATCATTCAATTAAAAGCTAAAAAGTAGCCTCTTACTTTGGGTCTGATTCTAACTTTTGAGTTTGTGGATAAAATCCTAAATGTTTGAAAATTGAAATGAAAACGTTTGAGACTTGGATGAGTTGCTAAGTAAGTGATCATTCAAATGAAAGCTGCAAGGTAGTCCCTTCCTGTGGCTCTAGCTTTTGGCTCCATCGAAAAAATATTAAATGTGTGACCTTAAATTAAATGAAAGCCATAAAGCAGTTTTTTTCTATGGGTCTGGTTCTAACTTTTGATTCCGTAGATAAATACCTATGTACGTGAAAGTTCAAATGAAAGCTAAAAATAGTCCATTCCTATGCGTCTGGTTCTAACTTTAGAGTCTGAATATAATCCTAAATGTTTGAAAATTGAAATGAAAGCCTAGCTCTATGGAAAAAATTCTGACGCGTGTGGCCATTCAGTTGAAAGCTACTGAGCAGTACTTTTTTCGTGTGGTACTGTTTATCATGCTGTGCGAGGTGGTTCTAACTTTTAAGTCTGTGGATAAAATCCTAAAGTGTGACCATTCAAATGAAAGCTATTGAGCAGTACTTTCCTGTGGTACTGTTTATCATGCTGTGCGAGGTGGTTCTAACTTTTAAGTCTGTGGATAAAATCCTAAAGTGTGACCATTCAAATGAAAGCTATTGAGCAGTACTTTCCTGTGGTACTGTTTATTATGCTGTACAAGGTAGTTCAAACTTTTGAGACTGTGGATGAAATCCTAAAGTTTATGTATGTATGTATGTATGTATGTGTGTATGTATGTATGTATGTATGTATGTATGTATGTATGTAATGAAAGCTATTGAGCAGTACTTTCCTGTGGTGCTGTTTATTATACTGTACAAGGTGGTTCTTACTTTTGAGTCTGTGGATGAAATCCTAAAGTGTGACCATTCAAATGAAAGCTAGTGAGCAGCACTTTCCTGTGGTACTGTTTATTATGCTGTACAAGGTGGTTGTAACTCTTTTGAGTCTGGATTCACTCCTAAATTATTTTCTTGTAGTGATAGCAATTCCAAAATTAGTGAGATAAATATTGTGTACTTATCTGCGCTTCTTTGTTGGTTTGTTGCGCTTCTTTGTTTCTTTGAGTTGAACGGATGATTTGAGCGGTACACTCAGGTCCAATCTAAAGAAAAAGAGCAGTAAATCTCAATCAATTTATGTTTAATTTATGGCTTTCTCAGTTTTATCCAGTAAAATTTGTGTTTTAATCACTTTCAACATCAGTTCACCGCCCGCGGCCAATAAGTTAACCAAATTAGTGAACTAAATTTTAAAACAAAACTTCAAATTTTAAATAAAAAGCGAGTTTTTGGCTTTTCCCGTGTAATTTTTGATTTTATATTTCAAGAAATGGCAAAAACCCCAAAGAAACCACACAACATGACCGTTCAATAACAATTGACAGACAACTTGTTGAATACATTTTTGTTACATATTTCAAGTCAAAATAATAACGCCACCATACCTGCCAGGAACAATAAAGCTTCGGCCAAGCCACACTTCTAAATTATTATTAGTCAAAGGACTTGTTCTCAAGCACAGCTCCAATATTGCTTTGAGACGTTTCAACGGAATAACCTGTTCAAAAGAAAAAAACATGAGTTAGTTTTGTGGACTTCTCGTGAACACTGAAAACTTTACTAGTGATTTATCCTTCTATCTACGACTTTCACTTATCGAGTTTCTGAGAAAATTCGACATCCCTTTCATGCACTGAACAATGAATAACTTTTTACAAAAGACAAAACATTATATAAGAATAAATCACCCACAAACTTAACGAACAATAAGGGTTACGGGAAACGATTTTCTTTGCTCTACCAAATGAACATTGTATCACAAAACCACAGACCGAAGCATGAAGTACATCAATTAATGTTTTCATTTTCTCAGTTTTATCCAGCGAAAATGTAAGAACCTTACATGCGCTTGTTACTCGGAGCTTAGAATTTGTCCATGATTTCCGTTAATCTTTTTCAACATTCGTTTATCGCCCGTGAATAAATAGCTAGTGTTTGGCTTTTCCTGTGTACTTTTTGATTTTCTGTTTCGTGAAGTGGCAAAAAACTAAATAAACCGGACAACATGACCGTTCAATAACAACTAACAAATAACATGAAGAAAATTAAGTTATATCTCAAGTCATACCTGCCAGGAACTGATGAAACGCTTCAGCCAAGCCACACTTATTAGTCAAAGGACTTGTTCTCAAGCACAGCTCCAGGATGTCTTTGAGCTAGACATTCCAACGAAATAAACTGTTCAAAAGAAAAAACAATATGAGTTACTTAGTTCTGTAGACTTCTCAGTGAATACTGTAAAAGCATTACCAGTGACATTTTTTTATCTACGACTTTCTTTCATATTGCAGTTCCTGAGAAAATCAGTTCGACATCTGCATTTTTATATACTGAACAATTAATAATTTTTCACAAATGACAAAACATGCAATTTGAATAAATCACCCACGAACAAACTTAGCGAAATAAAGTTTACAGGAAACGATTTTTCTTTGCTCTACAAAATCAACATTGTATCACAAAATCACAGATCGAAGCAATAAGTACAGTTTCACTTTGTGTAGTCCAAACTAACTCGAATGATCGGAAATTTAGCAACGGGAATATTCAACACGGCTTCGTCGTTGCTAACAATCCGGCAGATTTCAAATTGACTTGGCTGTAATGTAAATGCAAACCTAAAATCTGGCCAAAATGACATTTGAATGAAGAACAAACCTGGTCTTCTTCAAAACGATACAGATCAAGAAGACGACAAGCCAAAGATTTCGAATTGACCTTCACAGCACCACGTTTGTCAACTACTAACAAAGTAGTACATGGGCGTGCCACCTTGCTTTTATACTGTGCAATTAAAATCTATTCAGCTTAGTCGAGAAACATTCTTGACCAATTAGAAAGCAGTAATTTACAAGGATGACAATGCCTACCTAAATTTTTGCAGCGCCCTTTGTCAAAGGAAAGTGCTATTTCATGAGTATTCAAAGTGAACCGCGTAATTTACACTTGGCTTTAGCGCCTTTCAAGTGCACTCCTCTTAAGGTGGCGATTATTTGACAATCATGTTATTGTGTGAATCATAAATCTTCCAATGGGAACTAGCAGCCAAATATTATGATAATTATCCAAGCAGAACGTTGGACGGGTATAAATAAACAGAATATTCTTGCAGTATAAGTCTCGCAAAACATGTTTATAATACGGCAATAGGATATGTTTAGTTTCCGTTCTGCATACAGCTATTTCAGTTGACGTTGTCGGATAAAAGCTCAAAGCTACAAGCCAAGATAGTTGGGAGCGGCGCAAAAGAAACGTTTTTCCCGCTCGTCGCATCGCTCATTCGCGCCGTTTCTTTTCCTTTCATCGCTCCCAACTATCTGCATACCTGGAACAGGCGCTCGGTTTACTCGTTCGGTATTGACTTGTAGGCTTTGAGCTTTGAGCTTTCACCCGGCAACCTTAATTGAAAAAGCTGTATTCTTATTGCAGCATGCATTCAATGAAATGCACCCTAACAGCGTGACTGGATTTTGGCGGTTTCTGTAGGATTTGTTAGCTTTCTTTCGACTTTTATTTTATTCCCGTTTTTCATAAACCCGCTCGACTATCCATAGAGGGACTATAAGCAGTCTATCCCTTGTTTCTAACGCTTGCAAAGCAGCAAACAGTTGTCTCTTAGCTGCACAGCCGTTTTCAGGGTCGTCACGCAATGCTGGGAGACGAGGAAACATTCGAGGCATAGGAAAAATCGGAACAGTTAGGGAAACAAGTAAAGAAGGCTAAATAAGAAGGCTTAATATATTTTTTTGTGGTTAATGGCAAATAAAACATGAATGAATGAATCATGTATTTTTGCGATCCGAATCCGCCATTAATGGAGTGAGAAGCGAGAGTAAAGAACATTCATGCTTTTGATTTACACAACAAAGTTAATGTTTTCAAAGGGTCTTCAAAAACCGGCATAAGAACAATACAATTGAAACTCAAAAGCAGTTTCCAGTACGTATTTCCAAATCATAGAACTGGAGCGACAATAAAAATTGAAGACTAAACTTATTGAAAAAAATCATGTTACGCAGTTATCCCGGGTTGATCGAAACTCCACGAAATGAGCATAATTCAGTGCTAACAATTTCTTTTTTTTAATAAATTGTTGGAAATTGTTAAAAATGATCACGTTTTTAGCCTGTTTCTGTTGTTTCACAAGAGCTCACAAGTGCTATATGCCATGCTTTCCATGGCTGCCATTGCCCGGGGTGATATGGCTGTGCGCATGCGTAAGGTACTGGCCAGACCACTGGGTCGGTGTTCGAGTGCAGGGGCGGATCTAGGGGGAGGGTGCAGGGGGTGCACACCCCCCCCCCCCCCCCCGAGATGACCTAGTCTGCGTTGTTCGCTTTTAAAATTTGTTTACGCCACCCTTCAGTTGCGTCATTCCTTAGAGGTGCACCCCCTAAAAAGAAAAATCCTGCATCCGCCCCTGGAGTGTGTTACTTGCTTTTTTCGTGCTTTTAATCAATAACAGTTTATTTGAAGGGTCACAAGTGAGAATTTGTTTTACCTATTTAACGATAAAGGGGCAGTGCAGGGGTACGGCGAGTTTGACTTTTTTATCAAAACAATACTACATTACCTTCACTTATTCATACAAAGAAAAAGAAATTCTTGAAAGAGAAACTTGTCTGTTGCAGCCCATTTTGGAAACGAAAATGTGCGAACTTGAAAAAAGTTAGGCTAACTTTTTTTAAGTTGAAATTAATTTCGACCCAATCCGTCAATGACTAGAGACACTCATTAAGAGTTTTCACAATTCAATACAACATTTTATTAGTTTCTTCAACTTGGTTTTTCAACACTAATTCTCTATTTTCGAATTGCCCATAATACACTTTGTTTGCCCCCCAAAATTTGCATAAACTATTGTTTTGAAATGCTCTTGCGAGGACTGCATATTCCCAAGAGCATTTCAAAACAATAGTTTATGCAAAATTTGGGGGGCAAACAAAGTGTATTATGGGCAATTCGAAAATAGAGAATTTACAATATGATACAAAACCAAACCTAAGAAATTACAATATTTATATTCTATATGATACTTTGTACTTTATTATGAAATCAATAAAACAAACCGCAATATCAAACCAAAGAAAGTACAATATTATATAGGATACATTATACATTATTATATATGATACATCAATGCGGAAAACACTGGCAGTATAGCTTGCGTTTTACATTCCTCTTTGTTAACTTTATTCATAATACAATCAGCAAAACAATAGAACGGTTTTTAATTGAGTGTCATCAATCAAAAACCAAAGTAATTACTCCGACTAATCACAGAACTCGCAGACAATCCGTTGAACCAATCAGAACTCGAAGCAAGTACATGTAGCCGGCGCCAAGCGCGGGAAAACGCGTGTGAGCAAGTCACGATTGGTTTTGGTTTTACTTCTGATTGGTTATTGAATAAAGTGGCGCGAGATCTTTTAGCCAATCACAAAGTGTAGCAATGCAAAACCAAAGCAACTGCGAAATTCCTTTCGACACTCAATTGAAAAGCGCTCTATTACAAATACAACTATAGTGAAACATACGATTACAGATGCTTCGTATACTGCTAAACATTGTTTACTACAACGCTAGGATTACAATAATAAAGGTAACATACACACAAACTTTATTTTACCTCAGATTTTCAGGGCAGCCGGAATTGACTCATATCACCGAGAAAATAATATGTTCTTTACTAATTAACTAAAAAGAATAACAATAACAGCCCTCTCTGATGTTACTTGAGGTTTTAGTTTCTTAATGGATCATTCGAAAATGAGAACAGTAGAAAAAAGGAAAAAAGGGAGACTGAATTTGATTTGACAAGCGGCTAAAATCGTACATTTAATGGAAGTTTATTTCACAACTTATACTTTGTTTTTGTGCCAAAAGTTATTAAACTTAATCTGTTGTTAGCTAATGAGCGCACACAATTAAATTGTACATAAGCATTATCGTCCCTCCTTTAATCCACTTATCAGTTATTTGATAACACGCATACACTCTTTATTCTTATATAAAATTATCCTTTTTTAATTCATGTATCAGTTATTTGCTAACACGAGCACTCCTAATACTTATATTAACTTTATTATTCCTTCTTAATTTATGTATCAGTTATTTAACACTTATATATACATTATTATCCCTTCTCAATTCATGTATCAGTTATTTGATAACACGCGCACTTCTAATACTTATAAAAACATTATCATCCCATCTTAATTCATGTATCAGTTATTTGATAACACGCACACACGTAATACTTATACAAACATTATCCCTTCTCAATATATGTATCAGTTATTTGATAACACGCACACTCTTAATACTTATATACTATTATCTCTTCTTGTATCAGTTATACGTCTAACACGCGCACACTGTTATTAATACTTATAAACATCATTATCCCTTGTCAATTCATGTATTAGTTTTTTAATAACACGAATACTCTTAATACTTTATTTATGTATCAGTTATTTGCTAACACGCGCACACTCTTAACTCGTATATAAACATTGTCTCTTCGTAATTCATGTATCATTTGTTTGCTGAAACACACAAACTATTAATTACATAAACAGTGTTATCAATTCTTAATTATTGTATCAGTTATTTGCTTACAAGCTCATGCTCTTATTTATACTTATATGAAAATTATTATCCCTTCTCAATTCATGTATCAATTATTTCAGTGCTAACACGCGCACTCTTAATACTTATGATAAACATTATTATCCCTTCTTAATTCATGTATCAGTTATATGTCTAACACGCGCATGCTTTGTTAATACTTATATAAACATTATCTCTTGTCAATTCATGTATCACTTTTTTAATAACATGCACACTCTTAATACTTATATAAATATTATTCCTTCTTTATTTATGTATCAGTTATTTGCTAACACACGCACACTCTTATCTCGTATATGAACATTATCTCTTCGCCCGTAATTCATATCTGTTATTTGCTATCGTCCGCACTCACTCTTTTTATTACACAAACATAATCTTCCCATCAGTTATTTTTTAACACGCGCAATATTTTGAATCTTATATAACAGTATTCCTTTATTCCTTTTTAGTTAATCGTTAGTTGTTTACTACCTTGCACACACTTTTTGTCATTGTTATATAAATGTTTTCTTCTACTTATTAATTTGTCAGTCGTTTGCTAAAACGCGGACATTCCTTATTCTTATATGAGCACTGCCATCCCTTCTTGAATGACGTATCGGCTATTTGCTGAAACGCGCACACTCTTAATCACTATGTAAACATCATTATAACTAGCACTCCTAACTCTTAGATAAACACGATTATTTCTTCTTGATTCATCAGTATCAATTGTTTGCTGCCACGCGCATACTTTTAATTCGTATACAAACATAGCTATCCCTTTTCATTTTGTTTAATAGTTTTATGATAATACACGCACACACTCTTATAAAGGTATGTTCCGTTTGTGCAACAAATAATTATCGTCAAATCTGTTTCTTAATTTTTAAAGTTGAAAGACTATTATCAAAATTCTTCCTTGATTTTGTAAATTTGTCTCAAATTTGAAGATAAGAGCCAAGATCAACTTCTAATAATAATGTAAGCCGACATTATTAGCTTCGAAAAAATGACCAGTTCACAAAGAAAACGGTTATAATTCTCCCGAGTTTGATTTGCTTGCCCCTGAAAAATCATGTAGGTAATTAGCATTATAATATAGAAACCATCATGGCGGCTACCGTGAATAAGGCCTATTGACTAAAGAATGCTGTTTGGGACAGCACGTGCTAATGCGTACAATTTAAAGTGCCATAACCCTTGAATACATATTTTCAGAATCAACTCTATGTACATTGAATATTTGAATGGTAAAATATTTCTTGTTTTGAACGTCGCGTTGGTGAGTTATAGAGATTTGAATTTACAAAATGCTAACTAGATGACGTTAACCCAGTATTCATTTATTATACAACTACTTGTTTTCACCTCCATGCAAGTGATATTTTTCAGTTAGGAATCAATTGACTATCCACAGTTTATATTTAGTATTTCTCAAATTGATTATGCTTTAGCTGTATACTGCGCATTGCAAATTGAAGTTAAAATAATGGCAATGTCCTGAATTGACGTCATCTAATTAACATTTTGTAAATTCAAATCTCTATAACTCACCAGCGCGACATGCAAAACAAGAAATATTTACTATTCAACCATTCAATGTTCATAGAGATGATTCTGAAAATATGTATTCAAGGGTCAGGTGCCCCTTAAGAGTTATGGGTACTTTAAAGCAGCTCTTTTACGACTTAGATAAGTTACTCAGAATACTTTGAAACATAATCATAACATGCAACAGGAACAGCTGGTGGTCCATCATCCTGATCATGGGTCCATTTCATCTGATGAGAATAAAGATCCTTTCACGGAGTTTCCAAGGCGTTTTGAAGTCTCTTGAAATAGCTGAAAAATGCGAATTATATTTAACAATTACACTGAAATCTCGTGGTTTCTTACCGTGATGGCAGTATTTAAATACTCGCGAGCTTCGATGGATATGTTTAAGAGAAACCGCCAAAAGGGAACAGAATTGTGTTTTTGTGGGTGTCGGTTCTCTAATTTTTGATCCTATTGAGGTATTCGATCGGCGGTAGATTTAAACCTCCTACTCGTTGGTTTTTTTTGTTGCGAATTATATCGCGCGCACCAACAAAAAAAAAAACCGCCAGCTACGCAGGCTAATCACCCCCAGCACTTTATTTAATAGGGAAGTTCCCTTAGGGCTTGTTTACCTGAATGGAAATAGGGGAGGCCTCAACCAAAGCATCAAATTCAATACAAATCGAGCAAGAGCTATCAAACCCAAATAAAAATATATTCAAGCCACAATGTTGATAAAAATAATTGACTTCTACTTTCGTTTTGTGCCTTATCAATATTTTTCGCGCGCATTTCCAGGGCAGTCTATCAATCTCCAGGGAGTACTCCTAAAACGTTTTGGTGGGTGAGCGAGCTGCCGGTTTAATATTCACTACCCTTACCTGTCTTCATATCGAACCCTTATAAAGTTTCCCCTTTTTGAATCCCAGTGTAAAAAAATCTATACCCAATTACAGATTACAGTTGTTTTCACATTATTTTCAACGCAGTGTTGCGAAGTTCGTTGGGAAATTTGGTACTAGACTACGAACTAGCCAAATGCAATTACGTTACGAAGTACGGAACGTAACTGCAAACTTGGAAACGAAGTTCGAAACTTCATTCCCGTCAAAGTACATAACGGTCTCGACATTCTGTATGAAGCTCTCGAGCTCTGACATCGTGAAAACACGTACTTTGGTGGAAACAAGATAACATAAAGCTAAGAGAGCGAATCCCCCATACATACCCTATTCCAATGAAAATGTGTCTCAAGTTATTTTTAGAACGTACCAGTCCTCCGCGGATAGTATGACCGCGCGCGTTGCGTGGATGTTTTCGTGGATGTTTTGCATGAGCGACTGAAGAGAAAGATGTCGGTCAAAGTGGGGAGGAATGCGAAATGAGTTTTTAACATGGATCGGTCGGTTGCCCGTAAATCTCACGGAAATGAAGTTGGGAACTTCGTTTCCAAGTTTCCAATTACATTCCATACTTCGCAACGTAATTGGTTAGTTTCGTAGCCATGTACCCGATTTCCGAACGAACTTCGCAACACCGCGAGGTTATGTGAAAACAACTGAGTGTCTATCCAATTTCAGTGTGAAAACAGCTCAAATCCCGTTTTTCGGGGTCTTGCATATCTACATAGGGAAGTACTATCCGGGAAAGACCATTACTCCTGCTCCTACGCCCCCTTTTGTAGTTCACGGTTGTGGGTAATTAATTGAATGTCTAACGGTATGAGCATTAACACAAAAGGCTATGATCAGTTTCTCTTTTCTCCAAGAGTAAGTTAAGCAAGAAGCGAAACACAGAGGCGCAAGTTAAGGAAGCTAGACGCGTGAGCCCACGTAATAACAATTTTGATAGTATTATGGTCCTGGAAATGTACCTGTGATGCGATGCTTTTCGTTTCACTGGTTTCCCTTGTGTCCATCTTCCCCTCCTTTATAACCTGAGGTGAAACGAATTATATATGTATTAAGTCTGCAGGCCAAACAAGATCGGGAGTCAATGAGAGTTAAAGAATACGAATTCTACGAGAGTTTCCATTACGTCTCAGTAACTTTAGTCTTTCCAGTCAGACGAGATTAAAAGCGTATATGTAGGATGTACACGTGGTCAAAATGCTGATCTTTTAAACCGTGACAAATTCTTGACTAAGATCTCTTCGATCGCCCATGAAATTAGTTACTGGACGTGATTAAGTTGAGGCCACTGAACATTTACGACAACTGCTAACTACAAAACTCTCATAAAACGCACAAGCAAGGACCAAATTCTGAACGTCTATCAAGACCAGTTTCAAATTTGATGAGAGCTCCGGGCAAGCACACGACCGATTTCAAGCCGAACGAGGGGAAGTTAACTCTCGTCCACATTCTTTGAATCAGTTTCGCAAATAGGCAAAAACAATTTCACTCAAGACTTACCTGTGATTCATTTCTTGCCGTCAGCCACGCCTGGGTTCTTTTTTCTTTCCTTCTGTTCATCAGGGTAAAAACCCCAATCTACGACAGAAATGTGTATTATAATAAATTCTCCTTGTAAAATTCATTAATAATTCATAAGGGTACTAACAAATAGAAATGAGCCATTCCAATCACATGGTTACCCTGTAATCCAGATACAACTCACAAGTGAGTTGTATCTGAAATGTAAATTAGCGGATACAACCACTAGTGAGTTGTATCTGATATGTAAATTAGATACAACTACAAGTGAGTTGTATCTGGAATGTGAATTTCACAAATTGTTTACTACATTCGCGTCCGTGTTGTATCGGCACTATACATTCACTCGGCTGCGCTTCGTGATTGTATAGATCGATACAACACTCCCTGCTCATGTAGTAAACGACATAAAGAGAAAGGCAACAGAATTCAGTTGAGCTCTCCTCGCCTTAAAAAATGATCACCAGAGTTATGTGTCTGTAGTAACGATAATTTTTAGTATTTAAATTTGTTGTTTAAAAGTTTTCTTTCATACTCCCCTCTCAGAAAAGAACCGATAACATTACAACAATGCTATATTAGCAGCCAATGTTGTTGACGCCAGCAAAGCAAAAAGTAGAATTTACAGCAGATTTTCTCGCTTTTTCTTTCGTGAATTTTTCTAAAACTTCTGATACAAATTTTCTGATACAAACGCTAACTTTAACATATCTTTTAAAGAAAAAATATGTTATAGAACTTATTTAATTGCGAAATGTACGAAATTGCGTGGTATTGGGAAAACCCTCTCAACGACCTTATGATTTTTCCTTGATAAATGTTGTCCGTATCTATTTCCTGAACTCGAAATATCGAAACTCAAAACTGCAGTTGCCATTCTACATGTGTTTTGTTTCCTAGCAATGACAACTGATAAATAAGTATAAATACGTTGGAATCCTCATAGGTAAATCTCGTGAACCGAAATTGTAAGACAAGGAAATTAGGCTCTATTTTGTAACTTATGATAAAGTTAGAGTTTGTGCTTTTATTAATACCCAAGGGAACCACCTTGTGTTTAAACTCTCGTCAGCTATCGATTCTCTGTTTCGTTTAATCCCAGCTATATATACCTAATTCAATAAAGGTTGCTTTGGTCATTGGTAATTGGGCAGTGGGAAGCTATTGTTTGGAGGTCACTCCAGCGAAGCATTGCATTGTGTTCCGTATGCCAAATGCCAATTCCCAATTACCAATGACCAACTGCCAAAGCAACCTTTATTGAATTAAGTGTATAACATTTTTCTGTGTTTGGCTTGAATGAATGAATGAATGAATGAATGAATGAATGAATGAATGAATGAATGAATGAATGAATGAATGAATGAGAGGAAATTAAGACATCTATTTACCTAGCTGCAATTACTATGTCGCCATTGGCTTTTCCTTGTAGCGGAATTGTCAGCATATCCAGTCTAATAGACTCCCTCCATCCCTGCAATTTAAAAATTGCAAAACTCTAAGATTAACATCGCAATAGGTAAAAAACTAACCACTCTGGCCAATAAGCAACCAGTCCAATGAACCAATCAGAGCTCGATGCAAATACACTGTACATGCAGCCGGCGTCAAGCGCGGAAAACATGCGTGTGAATAAGTCACAATCGGTTTTTGTTTTACTTATGATTGGTCGAGAAAGTGGCGCAAGATATTTTAGCTAACCACAAAGTGTAGCAATTCATAACCAAAGCACTAGCAAAGTTCAGTTACTTTTGACACTCGTGTGAAAACTCCACAGGTTTTCCAAGAATTACCTGTTGTTATTTACTTTGTGTTAAGCGGTGGATTGTTGATTGACCTGAGACCATAAACTTTATAAGGAGCCTCCTGAGATGTCTTTAATCAATGATTATCCGCAATTCTCTTCAAATAAAACTGTTTACAAGACAAAAGAACAGCATGAATGGAAAATTAGTTTTTTTTTCTAATCAGTGTAATTATGAAGCATGTAATATGTGCTAAAAAATTATCGCGCGTGTGTTGCGTGTATGTTCTCGTGCAGTTACAGGCGTCGTGCGCGAACACACAAAAACAATTAGGACGTATATATACCTAGCTGGAATTAGTCGCCACTTCCTTTCCTTGTAGCAGTTTTGTCAGTATCTGCGTTTAATAAGTTCCTGGCATCCCTGAGAACTGCAAGATTGAAACATTGCAAAAATGCAAGATTAACGGGCAGTACAAAAAATGAAAAACTTAGGACGTATGTATACCTAGCCGCAATAAGTATCTCATCATTGGCTTGCCCTTGTAGCGAAATTGTCAGCATCTCCGTTCTAATATGTTCCTGGCATCCTGAGAACTGCAAGATTTAAACATTGCAAAACCGTAAGCCGATTAAAATTGTAATTGGTAAATATTACCTAGCGCCGTGTTTTACTCGCGCATTGCGGCCCAAATTTATTTATTTATCTGGTATTATAGAGCAGTTTTCACTCGAATGTCGTGTAAGTGGCTATAACATATCTGCGCCAGGTCTGCGCTTAAAAATTATCGTGCGCGTGTTGCGTGTATGTGCTCGCGCAGTTAGAGGCGTTGCGCGCTCATATAAAAAATAAAAACATTAGGACGTAGATATATACCTAGCTGCAATTGGTATCTCGCCATTGACTTGCGCTTGTAGCGGAATTCTCAGCATGTCCAGTCTAATATGTTTCTGGTATCCTGAGAACTGCAAGATTTAAACATTGCAAAACTGTAAG
The DNA here is from genome assembly GCA_022457155.1 of Cladopsammia gracilis. Taxonomy (NCBI): domain Eukaryota; kingdom Metazoa; phylum Cnidaria; class Anthozoa; order Scleractinia; family Dendrophylliidae; genus Cladopsammia; species Cladopsammia gracilis. Next base: position 146,153 of record JAJGOT010000573.1, read on the forward strand.
ATTAACATTGCAGTTGGTGAATATTAGTTAGAACCTAACTTTACTCGCGCATTGCGGCCCAAGTTTATTTATTAATCTGACATTATAGAGCGGTTTTTATTGGAGGTCCTGGAGTGTCGTAACTACTCTGGCCAATAAAATAGAAGGAGACAATCCAATGAAGCAATCACAGCTCGAAGCAAATACATGTAGCCTGCGCCAAGCGCGAGAAACGCGAGGAAGCAAGTCACGATTGGTTTTGGTTTCACCTCTGGTTGTGAGAAAGATCAAAGCAATAGCGAAATTACTTTCGACACACAATTGAAAACCGCACTATCACTTTTTATTTCTCAATCGTTTTCCAAGACTTACACGTTAGTTATTGCCTGGTGTATTAACCGGTGGATTGTTGATGGACCTGGACCCATTTTCTTTCAGAACGAGCCTCGTGAGATGTCTTCAATCAATAATTATCTGCAATTCTCTACAAATAAAACTGTTTAGAAGACAAAAGATTGGCATGAATGGAAAATCATTAGTAAAATAAAACAGACTTTTCTAATCAGTGTAATTATGAAGCACGTAAGAGGCTATAATATATATGATTAAATATTATCGCGCGCGTGTTGCGTGTATGTGCTCGCGCAGTTACAGGCGTCGCGTAAACGCGTTCTTCTCTCTCTCCCTCTCACACACACAACAGAAACACAAGTACTAGTGACACAAACAAAAATTACAACAACAACAGTTAGTAACAAACAATAAATTAACAGGATAAAGAAAATAAGGAGGAATCTAATAAACTAGAAAAAGAGGCTCTAGTGTTTAGAACAGGATAGATCCTTGTAGTTGTTTGTCGCCGCAGGTAAATAGCATTGAAGACATCAGTGAGATTCCCCAGAAAGATGATGATGTAATGCTAACGACGATGCTAACAACAATATTGGGAGTGTCTCACTCTTCTTTGTCTGCCTTGGAGTTGTGTTAAAACCATAATGCGAATGGTGCTCCGTGCGTTGGAAAAAAGGTTTGAAATTGAATTAAATCGATTTCACTTCGAGAAAATGAAGGTGAAAGGGTGTTCAGTGCTAGAAAGCAAATGAATTACATAAGTCCGTAAAGAAACATTAAAATTGCATTTCGAGGCAATGGGCGTGTAATTATGATCAAGGCCAATGGCAAACGTCTTTTTCCTCCAAATTAATAGATTCAAATTCCATCCCACGGTATATCATTTAATAGCTATTGATGGGTGTATTCCTTACATTATAGCAGCATTTATACATTTATAGCCGGCATTTATAAAGGAAGTTATGACTTTATAGAAATGACTGAGAGAAAGAGAATAATAGCAAAACTACAAATCTTCCCAACACTTTTGTCTATGATTGTAGATTAATGTCATATGCCTTTGACTATGGATGTATTGTATAGTTATAGGGTTGGACCGCTATATAATAAATGGAAGGAGAGGTAGGGAGGGGTGGGGTGGGGTGGGGGTGGGGTGGGGGTTGAGGGTAGGGGGTGGGGTGGGGGTGGGTTGTAATATTCTGTAATTAAACAATTTTAGTGGCAAAATTCATACAAATCTACCAAATACTGGCCAAATTATGGCATCATGTGATAGTTGTTACTCTTTGACCTGGATCGTCGTAGAAGACGACGATCTGGAAACCATTACAACTCCATGCCGGATGATTAATAAAGATCAAGGCAATGGATGAATGGTCAAAACGATGAATGCATTCAGATAGATTGCATACGGATGGTGGATGAGGCACATAATGGTAAATGTAGCTGGGTTGCTTTCGAAGATGAAACAAGAAGGTAGATTATAAACAAACACGAATGATAGCGTATCAAATAAAAAATAATTGTACAATGCGGTGAAGATACGAGACGGATAAACGAACACGCAGCCGTGTGCCGGAAAATGGATTGCACAAACAAGATGATGATTACTAGTTATGCAATGATTTCGAGTGGTATATCGTGAAATTAAATATCCCACGAGAGACTTGTTTTCTCTTATTATAAAAGGCTTGTGTGTATACACAGAAGAACAAGCATTTCGTGCCTTTACAACTTTGGTACCATTGAAGGTGTTCCGAAGATTTCCGACAGTTTTTTTTTATTACAATTTTCGAATATTGTTGCAATTCCATTTGCAAGTTTGTGATCAATTTCTGAAGTTTCCGAATTTTTTCGAAGACTCGCGACAATTTAGCGAAGGTGTTCCGAAAATTTCAGATGATTGTCTAAGGTAATTTTTGTCGAAGATTAACGAGGACTTCCAAAGATAAGCCAGGAAGATGCGAAGATGTTTCGACTATAGTCCACTTACATTTCTGTTCAGAACACTAGCTTGTTCAATCTACGACGCCGTTAAACTACCGTTGAATACAACCCGTGAAAAACCGCAGAAACTTGATCTTTGACAGAGTATTAAGACCCGTGTCCAACCGGAGGGCCCATCCCCTTGGTAACGCTTCTCCCTGGGTTGATTCCCAGAGCACTAAGTCACTAGCAACCAGCTCAGGGTGTCGTATGCAGTGCCTAGCCAGTCGGAATCTTCTTCTCCTGGTGTTGACGGAGAGACTAGGCAGATCGCCATAGATGACTTTGTTTCTGACCCTATCCTTCCATGAGACATTGAGGACCATCCTGAGCATGCGAATGTAGCAGCCGTCAAGCAGGGCCTTTTGCTCTACTGTGAACGTCCTTGCATTTGAGCAGTAGAGTAAAATGTGATCCACCGAAGTCCTGAATTAATATAGTTCTTTTGAGGTGTTTCTGTATGGTGGACTTGCAGATGTTCTTGAGGTCGTGGAGTGTTCTCCACGATTGTGCCTTCCTCGCCCGGATGTCTTTCTCGGTGGAGCTAATATAGAAGCAAAGGTACTTAAAGTTCTTTTGACAGCAAGTGATAAACCATCTTTGGTGGCGATCTTGACTTCTTCCTTGATGTTGAAGCTCATGACCTCCGTTTTCTTAGCGTAAAACCATAGACCCATCTTCTGACATTCTCCGTACACGCTAAGCAGCAAAATTTGTGCCTTCTCAACTGAGTCTGACACAAGCGCAATTCACCGGCGAAGTCGAAGTCAGTCTGGACCACAGGACCGACTCTTCTGCTTTTCCTAGGGATGATTTTGAACCTTCTTTCCTTTTAATAGCCAGTCACATACCATAATCAATTATGATTTATGACTATGAAGCAATGGTAATATTGAATAAAATAAAAATAATTACTGATAATACGAGTAAACCATATTAAAAAAACGTTAAGAGTTGGAGAAAGGGAAATACGTGGTGAAGGGTATTGGAGAAACTTCGCAAGCACAAGCACTGAGCTTTTGTAAACTTAAAACTCAAAAGACAGCTGAAGAAGTCGGCATGTAAGCTATATATAGTGTAGACCACGTGTTGCACTGGCCATGAAACTAAGAACAGACAGCACCAACCAGCACTCCACCTATTCCTCTTAACCCGTCACGTGACCATCGGAAGGACATCTTATTTCAGAACTGATCTTGCGGGCTTGCACTAAAACCAGTAAAACCAGATACTGGAGAACCACGATACAAGAACATGGAACAACCCAGAACACCTAAATTGGGGCTTAGGTTAGCTTGTGATTAAGGTTAGGGTCAGCCGTTATATTACGGGTTTCCGGGCTGTTCCGGTGTTCCGGAGTTCCAATATTTCTGGCTTTGATTAGAAGCGCGCGTCATATCATTGTTTTACGAGACAGATGAGACCAGCTAGCATGAAGACTGCAGCACGTATCAAGGCTTCTCTGATTCATCTCAGCTCGAGTTTTCCTTTATAAGCATCTCATGATCAACAATGTTTGAGGCACTCTTCTTCTTGAGATGTCCTTTCAACTACTGCGTCGAACTACCGCGTCCAACTACGAATAACAACAACAGCAAATTTGATTAAAAGAATATTAAGCAATGTATACTAAAAAGCGTTTTTCCTTGTGATCTTGTTTTAAAGCTTCTAAAGTTTATCTTGTTCAACACAAGCTGTACAAATCATCGTTCTTCATTTTTAAAACATGAAACCTAACAGCATAAAGAAAAAAGAGCAAACAACGTTAGTTGAGTAATGCTTAACAGTTACCACCGACAAATCCATGGCCCTCATCTAAAACAAATTCAGTATCAAAAACCTAGCAAACATCATGATAATAATCACAAGCATCCAATAATTGTCTGAATGACTTTTCCCGGTAAAAACATATGTAGGCACAAGGGAAAAGACAATATCTGATTGAAACTCCTATACTGATTTCGACTACATACAATAGCATTCATCGGAGAGCCTAACTGTTTAAACAGGCGCCTGTTTGGAAACAGGTCGCAATTAATTAACTCGGAAATCCTAGTTTTGAACTACGGGAGTCGCAGAAAGCCACAGAACTGAAGAACTACACCTGAAAACTATAGAAATGCAGAACTGAGACCTTTTTGCATCCATTCCAACATCGCATGACGGTTCTTTCCCCACTGAACGGTCTCTTCCCGCGCTACAAAGGTCATTTTTAGACGTCCCATCCTCAAAAGAACGTTCCATTCATTTGCTCTAATTTCAACCTGTCAACAAAGGTCAGTTCTCCACAAAGGTAACGGTCAGTAATCACATCCTTACACCTCCCAAAATAACCTCTATAACGAACGCACTGGGCAAATAAATGATTAAAGAATAGTAACCGGAATTCAACAAAAATTGGCGCTTTTTTGTTGATCTTATCGCCAGTCGTAGCGTGCTTGGATTATGGCGCGTGTTTGAGGAAAAGTTTACATGCATGGTTAAACTGGTGTATGGACACGAAATTCAACACACATTTTAGAGATATACATTGCGGGAGTAGAAACTCTAATACTCGAACAACCTATCACTCGAACTCAGTCCCGCTTTACTCTGTTGCAAAATTTAATCCTTGATAACTCGAACTTTCGATTTTCGCCTCGAACAGTTTTGTCAAGCTTCCTTTGCTCATGACATCAGTTGATAATACATTCTAATTTTTCTATTCACCGACCATGCAGGATACCCAATTTTAGACAAAGCAAAAGCTGGATTCTATTCAGAGCTTTAAAGCGGCTCTGTTAGGGACATTTCAGACTAAACGAAAGAGAACAATTGGCAAACGTTTGAGGCCAGTGATTTGCTCATGTCGAAGTTAATTGGTGAAGCGCAAAATCCATCGTAACTAATACCCCATTCACACCAACGCTAATCGTTGTTTAAATGTTGTTTAGTTTAAAACAGGTTTAGAAAACTACCTCCGAACCTCCCGTAATTTTTGGAGTGAAATCTTTACTAAAAGAAGATTTATTGACTTTTATTACCATTCCAGGTAGTTTAATTTGAGTCATATACATTTCAAAACGTTCAAGATAGAGGCTAAAATGTAGTTAAACTGAACACGGAAACATTTAAACATGTTTAACCGTTGGTGTGAATGGGGTATTGTCTCACTTAACCCAAAAACGTTAGTTTGCTTTCTAGGGGTTTCACCTGGTGTCTCAGTCCTTTTGTGGCGTTGCAGAAACGTTTTATGTATAAGTAACGATACTTGTTATTATTTTCAATTTGCCACAGTTGACCTAAAAAGCAGCAATAAGTTTGTGACAAACTCTCTCCCCGGCTTCGTTAATTATCCCAATATAGTGTGGATTTATCTGCAACATAGGCGTCTAGTTGATTTCAAATTGTTTTAAAGCTAAAGCGAAACAATCGGCGCTTTGCAAGGACTAACGTGACAACTTTAAGCGTAGTCTATAGTTAAATCCAACCATAATTTCAGGGGCGGATCCGGGGGAGGTGGATTGGGTGGCTAGCCACCCCCCTTTAAACCATCGGCAGGGGTTTCATTAAGGGCCGGGCAGTCGGGCACCGGGCAAATTGACCGGCTGGGAACACGATTTTGCCCAGCTGCTCTGAACATCTAAACCTTATTTTTTTCACCAACAAGTTAAGTAATTTACTAACTTGGCTGTTATGATGTGTGTTCTAAAAAATAAAGCATATTTCAACTTAAAAAACAACGAGGTTATTGTTTAGTTACTTCCCGTTGCTCCCTGTACAGAAGAAACGTGACAAACAACTGAAATCGCCCACAATGCATTGCCAGCTTAGTGCTCTGCATTATGTTCTGCATGATGTCACTGAGTTGCAAACAAGTTCCACGTGTGTTATGGCGACCGGAAAAAGGTCAGAACGGTCGGTTAAACAATATTTTTGTACTCAACTTGATAACTTGATATCCGTGACTACAGATATCTGCATTCAGTTGATTGAACAAACAAAATACAATGTTTCAAGAAACAGTAAGATGCTTAGGTTCGTGCTTCCAAATGCAGGAAAATGCATTTCCGGGAGACTAAAATTTAAAAATTTCCCCGGGGGGCCGGACCCCCCTAGAGGGGATAGGCCTTCGGTCCTTCCAATCATGTGCCCACCTGCTCAAACTCATTGCCCTCCTGTTCAAAATCTTAATGGACCTTAATGAAATCCCTGCATCGGTTTTAACAGTTTTCTTTTTAATTGCAACAATTAAAAAAAATATATAGACTTAGCCATATACCCATAGCCACGCCCTACAAAAAGATTCTGGATCCGCCCCTGAATTTTGACTTTGTCCTAATGAAAATGAAAGAAAAGCTTACGATACCAGGACAAGGAAAGGTCCGTGACGAACTTTATCTTTTTCTTGCTGTTCTACGTTGTAATTCATAGTTTGTCTTTTGTCCAAAGGGCAGTGACACGATTGTACAAGTCAGGGAGGAGTTTTCCTAACGGGGGTGTTCTCTTGTGAAGATTGGTGCTTCGGTGAATGTCCTCTATTCCCTGAAAACAGAATGACAAGAGGAGATTAGATGAGCCTACCTAATTACTATTTCAGCGACATCTTTAATTTAGCGAGTTTAGAATTTTATTGATACTAATCATATAAATTTGTTGAAAATTGAATAAAGTCCTTGATCGACCGGGTGGAATTCAAAATTACCTTTAGAGCGTTTTTATAAAAGGAAACTAAATTTGTTGAGATTAGAGTGATTTTACTTCATGTGTGAAATAGTTAGTAGAATAGTACGCACTTTTAGACTATAATTCCTTTGTTTTTTTTTGTTTAATTTTGACTATCACACACTAATTGTTAGATAGTGTTTCACAGATGAAGTAAAATCACTCTAAACAACCTCTAGTAATTAACATGTCGTTAAAAATGAGAAAGCTTCAAATTCTGTGAAAAGTTATTTCCAATTTTTGGAATAATATTTCGTTACGAGGTGCAAACTTTACAACTTACTACGGTGTGCAAACGTTACTTTCAGGAGCACGGTTCAACTTGTTGCATTTACGCAAACAGCTGGCCTCTTATTTTTTATCTACGTCAGTGCACTAAGGAAAATTACGCGACAGTGGAATAAAGTTGAAAATAACATTACCTCAGTTGTTATATGCCAAAGTTGTTGTAAAACTCTCAAGTCGCCATGGATTCAATGAATTTTCCTTATCATATCACATCTTTGATGGTCTTTCTGTTAGCTTTCAAGAACTTCGTGCACTGCTTATAAACTTTAAACACCTTTACGCAGCTCTGGAAGCTTAGAGCTTTTGTCCTGGTCCTGTAAAACCTAGAAATAATGCAAGTAAACTAATTTTAAGACAAATATTAACATGAGAAAACAATGAACAACGTTATACAAACATCACTCAAGAGTTAACTTCAAACTATAAACATTTTTTCGTAACTCTTGAGCGAGGCTTGCAGCATTCTTTCTGATCGTTAATTCAAAACCTATAAAATGTAAATAAAACGAACTTTAGGATAAATCATGATTAGCTTTCTTAAATCCGGGAAACGTTTTACATGTAACACTTGAACGGCTGCAAAGATTGTTACTCGGTAAGTTGTTACCTTGTATCACGGAAAATATGCCTGCGAGGCAAATTGATATTCCCTTCCCATCTTTAGCGTACTGCGTGTAATACTTGTAAGTAAGGTTTTCACTACTGCTTTAGCAATAACTTGCTTAAAATTTGAATCAGCATTGGAAGAGTTTGTGAAATACGGACTGAACAGTAGTAAAAAAAAACTATGGAAAAAAGCACGAATTCCTCACGCGCATTCGACGGCTTGCGGCATTACTTTCTCTTTAATTTGTGATTGGTTGAACGAAATTACGGCGTCCTACGATTGGTTGAACGGTGCCATACTGTCATTTGTCTCAGAAGGTGGCAAAATAGTTTTTTGGGAATTGAATCGATAATTTATTTCTTGGACAAATAGATGTATTTTACGACAATGAGATTTTTTCGACCATAATGATGCTATGAAGTAAATATTTGGGGGTTTATGTAAAAGCCTGCAAAACTCACGAGTGACTTAAAACAAAGAAAACAATAGAGGTCAATAGAACACAAGAAATCAATAGGTAGAAATAGTAATTTATCCGGTGGATAGCGCTATCCACCTTTTAAACAACCGGGGCCTGTATTGTGTTGTACTGTATTAAGCCCTCTATTTATTAGCGGACAGTTGCCAAAGTCCAAAAATTATGTTCCTAAAGTCCTGGCACACGGGAGCGCAAGTCGACTAAAGTTTTAAATATTTCAATTTGCGGACAAACTTGCATTGGACGTAAGTTTCAAACTCGAAAGTGTTATTTCATGCATGAGTATGCAAAATGAAGCGCTTAATTTACACTTGGCTTCATCGCCCTTTATGTGACAGTCCGACGCTGTTGTGTAAATCTTCAAATGGGAACTAACTACGTGGTTTTGAAGGCAGTGTTTGCTTACGTTTGACTTTCATTTTCCCCATAATTCATAAACTCAAATGAATGCTTCCAGTGAGTCAATTGGTTCAATAAGAGACTGAATAGAAACTTCAGCCGATGCACTCTTAAACGTCGAGCAACCGCAAAAGTTGTTAGAAGATCTTAGATTAAACATCAGCTTTTCTAACAAGACCACCTTGATGAGTGCATCCCGGATAATCAGGTCAACATGGTGGAAAATTTAAAAGTTTGTATGGAAATTGAAAGGTACAAATTAAGTTATACTCGTGTATTTTTGTGAGTTTCTCTTAACATGCATGAGTTCAAGAAGCAACAGAATAAATATTGAGGCCAGGCCATCGTTGTCCATTTGAATTTACTTCTCCAACGTGTTTTCTCATTATGCATTCTTTTTCGTTTTTCCTTCTGTACGAAAATTTTATAAACTGTGAAGCTATTATGGGTGGGAAAGGTGGGAGGAGTTACACTGAGCAGGAACCCTGGAAACAAGAAGGGAGGAGCAAAATTCCTCAATAGAAAGAGCGCTGCTAAAATTCGGTAAGATCGCAGGTTAGAGAAACTAGTAGAAGAATCGCATTTCATTGTCAAGAGTATCCAATAAAGAAGGCCAAAGTATGCTTGCGTAAAGTTTCGCTATTAGAATAAATGAAAGGGTCAGAGACGAGGGTGAAGGGGGAAGGAGGGGGATTCAGACACCCTGTTCGCACCCCCTGTCTCTCCCCGTTACACAACAACATAGACAACATGCATATGCATTTCTTTCGCTGGTAAAAAGAACAAAATCACTTGTTAACAATTCTTTAAATGCACGCGCACATTTTTAGCCCACCAACAGAAGTCTTCTGGAGTCATTTGGATGTAACTGCTAACGTCTGACGTGAAAATTGTGAGTTTGACTTGGCTGTTACGTCCGACGTTAACTTTTCTGCAACTTACCCCTGTTGTTTCACTCTGCCAAGAAACGGCAGGCGGAAAGGCCGATGTTGTCGTAAGCTACAATTCCGCCATTTTCAAGTAGCGCATGTTTGTTTCACGCCGCAACAATAGGTAGAACAGCCGGATACTTCTCCTCCCCCCATTTCACGGTGATGGAAAAAATGGCGCGTTTTGGTTTTAGCGCGTAGGGTTAGGGATATCCTATCGTAACTGACGCTGGTTACCCAAACGATCCCAGAAAGCTCAGTGCTAAGAGCTGGTGCTTAATCTCCCCATAGTTTCTGGAGTGGCCAATTAATAAACATTATTCGCCGTTCCAAGGTTGCGCGGGAGATTGGGTCAAGTTAAGTGTCGCAAAGCATCATAGGGTTGTTTTGGGGACGCCATTTGCTTGTGTTTTGGTTGTTGTATAATGGGTAAATTTAACTGTTGTATGCCAGGATGCACAAATAACTGGAGGAAATTGCCAGATATAAAGAACTAAACTTCCTTCGATATTTCCTTAGACTGTGACTCCTCAAAAGCGACCAGTAAAAGAGAAGCGTCTCCCAAAACAGCCCTATGATGCTTTACGACATGTAACTTGACCCAATCTCCCGCGCAACCGTGGAATGGCGAATGCCCTGAAAACATGTGTAATGCACTCAAATCGAGCCTGCTGACATCCCACCATATTAAGAAATTTGTTATACATAAAGATATGCACACACAATGTAAGAACTTCGCAACTGCGATCAACATTTAAATTACCAACTCTTGCCACTTTTTAAGCACGACAACCGGCCTAAAGGCCCCGTGCAACTTTTGTCGCAAGTGTAAACAAGCGACGATATCCTGTGCGATTCGAGTGCGATACTTGCTGCGATTTCCCAAAAATCGCAGCCAAGTTGCATCAGGTTTCGAACATGTTCGAAAACTCTGCGACATCACGCGACAAATCGCGCCCAAATCGCCGCCCGTTTGCGCATGCGATTTGAAGATGCAACTTGCGCGTGATAGAAATTGCATCGAAAAGTGCGACAAAAATTGCATAAAAAAATCGCCTGTGTGAACGGACCTTAATAAGTGTCGCTATTTAAACTCTGCCCTTCTCATGGCGTCGTAGTATTGCCTTGATAAACAAGCAGCCACATAATTAACTGAAAAACGCTTTATTTTCTTTCCTTAAATAAATTTACAATTTCTTTAAAAAGAAGATTGTATAAATTAAGAGCTACAATTTTGGAAAGAAATATTTAGCGAAATTTTTAACTATTTATTTCAATTAGTGTACACCCATAAAAGAATTAATTTTTGCGTTGCTATACAAACAAACCCTGGATCAACATGTTAATTCTCTTTACAGACTTAATATTATTCAGCTGGGGTGAATTTAGTTCTTTGTCGGATATTTAATAGTCGATAACAGCTGGTTCGGTTGTTATGGATAACCAATCAATAGGCCACTTCGAAAAATACCATAATACTCTTAAAGTGGTTTGGGTGGTGCATCATGTAAGCCTGATTTTTCCAATTCCTTTTGTTATCAGCACGAACTGTAGACTGCGAGCAGTCTCTTTTTCCGCTAAAGTCGGTAGGGACGAACGCAAAAAAAAATAGCGTGATGAGCGAGCCGCGAGTAGCGCGGGCACCGGCAGGCCAGAAAGTGCCCGCGCGCGCTACTCGCGACTCGCTCATCACGCTATTTTTTTGCGTTCGTCCCTACTGACTTAAGCGGAAAAAGAGAGACTGCTCGCAGTCTACACGAACTGCACGTTATGCTTCAACTTCTTGGCAATTTGCATACGGTGTACATTTGCATACGAACACACAATGCTACGTTCCAGCGTTCCTACATGTACTCTGAATTCATTATGCCATTCTAACAAAGGAGACTTGAATAATTACACCTGGTGAGGCTGAGCCTGCGCATAAAAGATTATTATGGTATTTTTTCGAAATGGGCTATGGTCACAAGTAAAACTTCCCAGTTTATATTGATTGATATTATAGAGCGATTTTCAATTGAGTGTCGAAAGTTATTTCTAAAAGCATTAATAATTCACAACGAGAACACAAAGGAAATCACTGCCGTGAAGGAGGTTTGGAAACCCGGTCTTAATTTTGCATAGATTTTGGCGATTTTATCCTTTCGTTTTCTCCTCATTTAATACACCGAATGCAAATATGGCTGCAGATTTATTATTCTTTTATGTGTATGTAAATTAGCCTGACTGGCCTCGGTAGCATGTGCAAAGTTCAAAAGAATATTTACTCTAAAATGAGGCTAGTCAGGCTAATTAACATACATATAAAAGAATAATCAATCGGCCGCCATATTTGCATTCGGTGTATGATCAGTTTGAGAAGCTATATCAAACACTCGAAATAGTGTTTCATCAGGTATACAAACACCTTGTAGTGGGTAAAAAAAAAACACTCAGCTGCGCCTCGTTTTTCAACCATCTCGGTGTATGAATGTCCTGATGAAACACTCTTTCTCGTGTTTGATATGTTACTTCACAATTGCTTTCGTATACACCGCCATTGTTATGAAATAAGAAAAAAAAGTACAAAGTACTATAGACCAATATACGATGGGCGCAGGGTGTAAAATAATTCCAACATTTAAGGGTGTGACTGCGTTTATATGGGAAAATCCGATTTTTCGTGTTTTTTTTCTTACTTAAAATCTAAAAACGGATCATGAATCCAATGAATCCATACTCAGATTGGATTCAATGTATTGAATCTGAATCTGGAGTTTAAGGATTCAGAATCACGGCGTTTTTTTGGGGCAGGATTTGAAGAGTGCTTGTAGTCAGCGGCAGATGAACATGGATCCACATCCACGTTGTTGGATTCAGCGTGTCTTTCGTATTTAGAAAATCGGTCTAATTATCGATATGAATACAGATTTGGATTTTCCCAAATAAAGTCTCAGGTTTTGTACCCAATCTAAATTTCTCAATCACAGGTACGGTACGATCGAATCTGTGATAAAAAAGCACGCGTTCTCTTTATCTTTCGACCCAAAAGAGCTCCTAAAGTACAAAAGAATCATGAGTACAGGATTTTTTTAATACTTCATTGTGGGAATTTTTCGCGACATCTACTTTTCGCAATTTTGGACGCTTTGTTGATAAATAAATTAGCAGATTTCAACACAACTCAACTTTGATCAACAAAGAGCGAAATTGTTGAGGGAAAGTTGAAATCATCTAGATGGATCTTAACACTGCGATATATAAACATATCTAGACTTTCCACCGCTAGCGCCAGCCTCCTCTCGATCATCTTCGCCCAAGCTGGGGCATGAGTATGAAAGCTTCAGGCGTGAGCCCGTGAGATTTGTTTGTAGCAGTGAAGTGGCTGGTGACATGGAGGGAGTAGTGCAGCGTGACGCGCTGAGGTCACACTGTTCCAGTGTTCGTAAAAGTTCTCCTTGCGTGACATTACCAATGTCGTCACGTTCTAAAAGAAAAGTAATGTTTAAGAGACATGCGCGATAACAGTGACATCAGTATTAAATAAGGGAAGAGAATTATACCAGTCTCACCAGGTTGTGCCTAAAGAATACCGTTTAGAGGGACGTCGGACACCTTATTAAGACTTATATAACGTAATGTCGACACTTAGAATTTTATTTTCAATAAAGTTTTAAGTGTAAAAAAGAAAATGTAAAATCCCCCACTCAGGATTGAACCTGTGATCTCAACTAGGCTTAGGCTTAGATAGCCTACCGTACCACCTAGCTTCTCGGGTTGTTCAGGCCTAAATTTAACTATATAAACTGCTACCCATAACATCAACTGAAAGCTAACCAGTTACTCCGTTATATAAGTTTCAATAAGGTGTCCGACGTCCTTCTGAACGGTATTCTTTAGGCTTAACCGTCTCACCAGGACAAGTGTCCTTTTTTAAAAATAATTTCTTTAATCACTAACCTGTCGATTCAACAGATTGCTTGGAGATAATTTCCAGTGCCGTTGTCAAATCCCACATCTGAAACACAAATATGAAATTGCTCTCGAATAAAAAAGTTGAGAAGACGTTTAGTGCGTGTTACATGACATGTTAGATGCCCTTAAGGCTGCATTGGTGAGGTCCATGAGGGATTTCCTAGACTATATTACACAAACTCCGTTCGAAATATAAGAGAAAACATCAGGTAGAATTCCAATCATTTGTGCGTCGAACCACTGATGTTTTCTCATATATTTCTGACTTCATTTGTTTATATAATTTCAGTTATACTGGCAGGCCGCTTTGCGGCCAATCATACGTCCCAACACGCACGTTTTAGACACATTGCAACTACAGTTTGCCCTGAACTGTCCCATTTTTACATGAGAGAAGGTATGCGAAAGATGGTATTTATGCAGGATACGGTATCCATGCCAAAAACAAACAAGGGAAACAAGCTAAGATTCAAGCCACGTCTAGTAGCAGTAGTATAGTATATCGTATAGTATTCTTACCTGGATGGTCCCGTTTGAATGCCCCGTGATTAGGAAGCGCCGGGGTCTGGAACCCATTCTACTGGAGGCATCACATTCGTGCACGCAATATGAAGTGATATTACTCCCGTCCACAGAGCGAATCGTGCAGATTCTAAAAAAAAAAGAAATAACATGAATTTCCTCATGAGGCACAGGTGCACAAGGTTATCACATTTTGAAGATCTAGAGGTTGTCTTGCCAACAGTTTATCGTACACGGAAGTTCGACTTTGTTACCTTTTTCCAGTGGAAGAGAACCGTACGATCACGTGATCTGTGTCTGGAACAAGCTTCTGAATGAACACCTGCTGATCGTCGCGCTCGCCAAAAGGGCCTGATGACGATAAAAAATAGCGAATATTAGCGAGAACATAATTTGGTGAATTTGGCGATTTTTATTTTAAGTACTTGATAGATAACCTGCAATCGCACCAAATTTTAGCAGCGCTGTTATTTCCTTAATGTGGTCGCTCGCTAAAATGTCAGTTCATCAAAAAATTGGGTGGTTAACATTACGCAGAAGACTCGACTTGTGTCAGGCTTTCTTTTCGTTTTGCGTTTACCGCAGGAATTGTTTGCCAAGCGATTATCAGTTATCGCTAGATTGAAAATTTGTTCAAAAAGTGTCAGAAACCGTTAAATCGGTAAAACTAGTAGTCACTACGCAAAAATCGCTAAATTATTTGGCTATTAAAAATTGTCCGCTTTAACAAAGAATTCAAAATTCCTAAATTTCTGCCTTTAAAATATGAGCACCTCCGTGATATAGACGCTCAGCTCTGTTCCTTTGGCGTCCGTATTGTGAAGCGTTTTGACCGTACATTAATCACCGACGTGACATTTTTAAAAATAAGTGTGCCAAGACACTCACCGATGACATTCCCAGCTAAAGAACTAGGATGGGTATCCTGTGACTCAAGAGAAACGACGTTGAAGGACGCGAGAGGCGTGGAACCGGGCTGCGTGGAGATCATGCCACGGAAGCGTGTCACGTTCCACGTGCGTACGTGATTATACTCTGAACAGATCGACACGAGGTTTTTCTCGCTCAGCATCACTTTTACGACTGGATTTCGATGAACCATGAATGTTTGGAAGAGTTGTGGTCCATGACCCACTGTCTCGGGGTGCTGTACGATGACTCGCACTGTTCCTGAACTCGTCCCGTATGCAATCTCGATCCAATTCCCACTTAAGCCTGAGAAGAAAACGCATTCAATGTTAGCTTGGAAACGGCTTTACTTATTATGATTATCAAAATGAAGAAATGATGAAGATGATCATGAAACTCGTATATACATTAAGCCCCGGCTAAAACGTTCCAGCATTGTTGGTCAAGATTTGTTGGACGGCAATGTTGGACGTGGGGCTAAACATTCCAACATTGCTGGCCAAGATTTGTTGGACGGCAATGTTGGACGCGGGACTAAACGTTCCAACAATGTCGGCCAAGCCTTGTAGGACGGCAATGTTGGACACGCGGATAAATGTTCCAACATTTTTTGGCCAAGATTTATTGGACAGCAATGTTGGACGCGGGGCTAAACGTTCCAACATTTGTTGGCCAAGATTTTGTTGGACGGCAATCGCTCTAAACATGTAATTCTGTTCATTCTACTATTGGAGGCAAAATGAACAAGACATATACTATTCTGTTCTTTTCGGAAACAAAATAGTCATATCAAAAAACACAACAACCGTGACTGTAGAGTATTCCTACTCCGAAAAAAAGTCACAAAAGAACCCGCCGTTAGATAGCGTGAAAATGCATTTTTAAAGTGATTTTTTGTTTACTTACAAGTCTTTGGTGTTAAGTAGACGCTGAGTGCTGTCACCATGTCTTCGTTTGGATCTTTATACAGCTCTGTCACCAGTAGATCATTATCCTTCATTCTCAGGGGAAACTTTTGCATGTCTGCAAAGCAAATAGTTCCTTAGGCCCGGCTCAAACGTCGAACTTCACATGTGCCGAATCTAATGCAAATGAGCAAGAACAATAGATTTTTCTCATTTGCATTAGGTTCGGCTCATGTGAAGTTCGACGTTTGAACAGGGCCTTAGTGATCCCACACGGGGCCCACACATTTCAGCTGACAACGTATTCTCGCTTTTTCTCCTGACAAATCAAACTAAAGCCGAGGTAAACCGCCCATTCAAGTCCTCTAATAAGACAATAAATGAAGACAGTCCATGTACCACCTTTATATTTAATTAACGATTGGTGTGCAGCTTAGTCACATCAACTGTGTAACTTCGACTTTTTGGTATTTAACACAACTTGTTTATGTCAGTGTGCAAGTAACTAAGTAAAGTTTTAAAGCTCTTTTGACAACTTTATGTTGTTTTTGGCTTTTTGGCGTGTCATTCTTGGCTTCTGATTGGCTGAAAAGTTAGGAAAACCATCTGTCAACAACAACTATTTTCAACAAAACTTTAGCACGTAGCAATGGTGCTGAGGCTAAAAAAAGCAGAGGCCAAAGCAAAATCTTAGCTAACTTACCAATGTAATAAATGGAGCCGTTTGTACAACCAAGAAGAAGAAAGGAGCCTGCTGTGTCATAGCTAGAGATCGGCATTACATCCTGGATCTTCAAAAAAAAGAGAGAGAGAAAGGGAACATATTTTTGCATCAAACATACAACTAGTCCAAGCAGTGGCAGATCCAGATCTGCTTATAAGGAAGGAATTTTCCGAAAACAAGGAGGTATCCTCACCCCCAACTCTCTCTCTCCCCCCCTTTTCTTTCTAGAACCATCAGTGAATTGAATGGTAGTACTGTGTTTGTCCAGACATACCTGCCAATGTTGTGTCATAGAGTTCCATACTCCAATCTTCGCTAAAAAAGTTAAGGTTCAAGGTGCATTAAGTCTATTTTTTTTTTTTTATGGTTTCAAGTATTTTGAGACCCAATCGCACAAGGAGGTATCCTCGCCCCCAACTCTCTCTAGAACCATCAGTGAATTGAATGGTAGCACTGTGTTTGTCCAGACATACCTGCCAATGTTGTGTCATAGAGTTCCATACTCCAATCTTCCCTGTGTGGCTGGTGGCCACTAGTTGACTTCCAATAAAAAACAGAGCGTCTACAGGTACACTCAGGTTAAATGTTCCTGTTAAACGGTTGAACACATTTACAATTATATTAAGTGAATAATAATGCCCATGAAGATTTTTATCATTATTTTAGCTTAGATAGAGCAGGATCAAAACAATTGAAAACAGACTACAGTAACTGTTAAAATTGCATGTTTACACATGGCAACTTAAAAGCGATGATTTACAAGTATGACTCACCAATTTCGAATTTCACAGCACCTTGAATACAATCAGTGGTAGTGAAGCTCCATAACCGAATTTTACCTACTGCAAGAGACAAAAGTGTTTGTTGTATTCACATGTATTAAATAAAACAATGATGCGTTATCCACATCTGTGGTAAAATATTGACCATTAGGGAGCAGGGTTGGTGCTAGACTACAAGCATTTAGTCCCTCATTTCTCTCTGGAAAGTTGAGCACCGCCAGGTGATCACTTAAGCACGCAAAAGTCTCCTCCTGCAAGCACACGTGACGCACAGGGTGGAGAGAATGTGAGAGACTATTTGCGCACAGTCATGCCTGCGTGACTGCCTGCTCAGCTATCCCTGAGAAAAATGAGGGAGTATTCATAGTCTAGGTTGGTGCATTGATGGGAGCACTGGCCTCCCACTGATGTGTCCTGGGTTTGTATCTGAATCCTGAACTCAGCATCATGCAGTATATGGCAATTTGGGCCGAGGAATCTACTGTACATTTACAATTGTTGTCTGTAAAGCAATTAAACTTACCTGCTGAAACTGCTAGCATTTTATCGCCAAGAGAACTCGATGTTACTTTGGCATTCAGTGCCATTTTTTCCACACAGTTTTTCAGATAAGGAGTGGAAAAGATTCGTTCCCACCCAACAGAGTCTTTGGATCTGAAGGCAAAGACAGCAGTGAGATAATATTAATTAATGATGACAACTTCTTGTCAAAGCAGCACCATCAATATCAAACTAGGGGATGACTTCTTACTACATTCAAAATGGATCAAAGGGGATCCGGGGGGTACTTCCATATTTACAATCATTGATCATTGTACACTTTTTAGGATTTAAAATAAAGGGGTGCCTGGAAAAAAGCCCTAAGTGACTTCTGATAAACTGCTAAATTCTCATTCCAAATTGCCTTGTATTCCCTTGTGAAACACAAGGAGAATTTGATGTTAAATCAAAAGTCACTTAGGTCCTTATAATCACTGTTATTGACCCTTCCTGGAATCTTTAGAGAACTAAAGGTGAAAAAGATACACGAGTTTTGTGATGACATGACACTACTTGAATATAAAAATAATTGGTTCCTCTTTTGGGTAAAAATTAACTTGGGCCACACACCTGAAACACGATTCTGCAAACATTTAGGGGTTTCTTTTTTGCATGATTTACTGGTAATAACCCTTGTCACTGACAGGAACTATGACTAAGTGTGTACTCTGTGTGCTTGGCATGTGTGTAGCAGTGTCTTCCTAGGAGATCTAGAGGTGTCCAGTTTGTCCACTGTCATGCGTTTTACCCCCTTTAAATTTTATAAAGTTGTTCATTTGTGCTGTCTAACTTCTTTAATATGGACACCCAAGGAACAGAGCTAAGTGTCCGTATAACAGAAAAACTGAAAGAGTTAACAACTTTGTATATAAAGGACCATGTTAACTGTCCACAATATAGAGGTGTCCATGGGGCAAGGGGTTCAATTGTTTTGGTTCAGAAAATAACATAATTATTTCCTTGAATAATAGACGTCCCTCGATTAATTGCCCCTCCCTTGAATGATCATCCCAGTTTGGTGGAAATATTTGAAATAATTGCCGCCCTCAATTTATCACCCCCATCCCCTCTCCTTTCTTTCATATCCTCTCAGTGAAGTTAAAAATTCACTTTTTGTATAGGAAACAGTTGTTAGCATTACAGAAAAGTTCAAAACAAAAGCACAAGTTTCATATAGTTTTTATATAGTGATGTTGATGTATTTGACTCTTTCCTCAGTCTATCTCTTGGATCTCTCTGATAAGTACTTTAGCACTTCCAGTGAACAATATTTGAAATAATCGCCCCCTTTTGGAATGAAAAAATTAATAATCGCCCCAGCTATTATTCAAGGAAATATGGTACCCATATCTCCCCCATGAAATGTTTCTTTGGTTTAACTTCCCACCCGCACCCCCACCCCCACCCCTCTGGAAATTACACTTTGACTTACTTTCCTTTTTAAACTTTGGCTTTTGAGACCCCCTCCCCCTCAGAATTTATAATGACCTTCCATGGGGGGGGGGGGGGGGGGGGATGGGTATTTCCTGGAACCACACATTGTACTGAACTGACCTGTAGCAGAACACGGAGTGAGAAAAAGCAACTGCCACAAAACTGTGATGTCCTACAATCATGAGAACTCTTCTGGGATCCAGATCTGCACAAGACAACAAATTTGTTTCAACAAGGTGCCGTGCAGTGCTGACAATTATTTCTTGCTTTAGTAATGAGAAGCAGCTGAACATCAATAATAGTATTTGCTATTCACCTCCAGGAATTGTTAATAATAATAATAGTAATAATAATAACAATAATAATACTGATAATAAATAAAAGTTTTGAAACTGACCTGTTAAAAATCTTTATAAAAAGTTTAAAAGTTTTTCTAAATTTTCGGTCGCTCACTGCGGCCTTCATCAGAGAATGAATGTTCTTTTTGTGGGAAACAAGTTATTTAAAATCCTTGACAATTGGCAGGTATACTCTTGGGAATGGCTTCCGTTCGTTGACACAATTAGGGTCGATGGCTGAATGCCACGATTCTAAGAATAAACGTTTGGACAAGTTGTTTACACCTCTCTCCAGAATCTGAACATAGTTTGGGTGTATGTCATGGTTGGTCGTCTCCGCGTGTTGATTCATTCTCTGATGAAGGCCGAAAAAATTTAGAAAAACTTTTTTTTTATAAAGATTTTTAACAGGTCAGTTTCAAAACTTTTATTTATTATCATTATGAGCATTGATCGCCCGAACAACATTAATAATAATACTGTAAAGATCCAATAGTAATGACCACCTGAAAGTAGTGAGCCCCCAAAAGTAATGTCAAAACTTTGTGGCTGCTAATAAATCCCGAAAGTAGCAAGCCCCCGAAAGTAACGACCCCCCTGAAAGTAGCGAGCCCCCGAAAGTTGGGGAAGCTTTATGCCACCATTCGTCCTTGACATCAGTCCACTGATGGCGCGATGTAAGAACTAAACTGGTATAATTTTGTGTTACTTTATGGTAATATTATAATATTATAATAACAAGACAAGTACAACCAGGTTTTTAGCCAGAAATTGAAAAGTGAGCATCCTGAAGATATTTCCCATCATAAATTTTTAAAGGATAAAGTGAAATTTTCATGAATTTCTTCAAAAAGTGGGTGTCCACAGGATGCCTGGACCCCCTGCTGGCTAAAAGCTTGAGTACAACAGCGTCTGGATTTTGTGCGCGAGTTTTTTCCCATTTGTAAGTAACTACTGTATTTTGTACTTGCTATCCACTGCATGGTTTAGTATGTACTATTTGGTGAATAGTGAGGGGTTAAAAGGCTAAAATCATACATACATATAAAGAACTCACCCATAGGGTCAGAAGAATCATCAGGAAATTCCCTGATGACAGACTCTCTGTAAGAGGACGCATCAGTCTCATACCGTGATGCACTGATCACCGTAGATGCTGAGCTTCGTCTTGTGAGGGTTGTCGATGACGAGTGTCTTGACACAGAAGGAAGTGGAAATTCTGACAAGAACAAGTCAAATATAGATACTTGAAGGTTGAAGTAAAGTCTTTTTACCCTTTACATGCAACTCCAAAGAGTGCCAAACATCAACATTATATACCTGCCAACCCCCCATGTGCAGAAATCTGGAGACGTCTAGAAATCTTTGCATTTGTAAGAATGTCATTTTCGATAGTGTCTCAATACTCCCCCAAAAATCACCCGAAGGCCTTCCAAATGTTGCTGACCAAAAAAAAAAGGACAACAGTATTGTTCTGTTTTACTTTTTCCGATCGAGTCGATCGAGAACAGCTCAAATAAGAGCACTAAATCCACTTCTTGTTTTATTTTCCTTTTTGACATCTCGAAAATAATGAAAAATTTTTTGAAAAAGGCCACGGTAGGTATTTCCTGGGAGATTTGGTGCTCTAACCAGGAGACCGGGAGATTTGATGAAAAACTTGGAGACTCCTGGTAAAACCGGGAGAGTTGGCAGGTATGACATTAAGAAAAATTTCTAAATTTCATTTTGTAAAATATTGAAAAACAAATAGTATCAGGCAAAAGAACTACCCAAGAGGTTTCATTTGAATAGTCACGCCATAGCATTTTGTCAACACACTCAAAAGTTAGAACAAATGGTACCATGCAAAAGTACTGCTGAAGAGGTTTCATTTGAATAGTCACACCATAGCATTTCGTCAACAGACTCAAAAGTTAGAACAAATGGCACCATGCAAAAGTACTGCTGAAGAGGTTTCATTTGAATAGTCACACCATAGCATTTCGTCAACACACTCAAAAGTTAGAACTTCATCACTAACATGTCTCCATTATTGACTCTGGGAGATTGACAGGGTTAAAACACTAAATGCGACAGCACAGACTAAGTGTAGTTACCTGGGGGGTTAAGGTAACTGTGGAACAGTACATCACCACATTTGGAGTGGGACACTTCTTCACACAGAGTCAACCTCTTAGCTGTTTTTAGGATAAAGAAAATCAGTGACCATTGATTAATGATTCATTCATACATTTTAATGAATCTATGAATCTACTCGCTTTTGTCACAGTGGCGATTTTTGTCGCCGTGACGGGAGAAAGAAACAGGACATACGTCCCAATTGATATCAATCCCCCATGGAGACCAGACCACAACACCGGGGACTAATGGCCTCCTCCTAAAAAAAATGCTAGTATTAATATGCTTACAGTGCCATCAATGAAACTGAACACTGTGAAACACACTTAATCACTTACATGATGAAAACATTGATGGAAATGTTACACGTACAGTGTGCACTATTAAATAGCATTTGTCGTTTTCCAAATTTAACCATTGATATTAATGGTTAATCGATGAATCATCTTTTTTTCAAAAACAAACACCCCTGAATCTTATTATTTACATCACGATCATTTAATGATATTTTTTAGTAATGTCCAGGATTGCATGCAGAGGGAGGTCTTGCTACTCCGTGATAAGCATCACAAAGTGTCCTCAATCTATAAATGTCCACCATAACTCATATATGTTAAATTCAGATACATATGAAGTAATGTGAAAAAGACAAATACCTCAGCCAAATACAAAGTATTTGTTAAACAATACTTGCGTGCAATCCTGGACATAAGTGATATTTTCGGTGTATTGTAACTTATGACAGTATGTTTTTCCTTTGTCTCATGGAGATTTTGACCTTTCAAGACCTTTTGCATACATGTGTTTGGCAGTTAATATATTTGATTGCAGATCCTATTTATACATACCCAGGGGGGTAATACCATAATACTCTGCCTCATGCTTGATGACTCTCAAGTCCAACCCTCTGTAACATGAAATAAGTAATTTTTTACTAAAAAATTACAAGTATTTTGTTTGTACTTAATATATAACTTTAGGGGCACAATATTAGTTTATCTAGACATGCCCCTCTCCTCTCCTTCCTAATAAAATGTGATTTAATTTAATTATTAACATCTGTAAAGGTTTGGAGTAAACAAATAAATGAAAAAAAAATGAAAAATGAAATCAACTGCCTTAAAAGTGGTAGGTATTACAGGCAGTTACATGTAAGTAACACATTGGCTACAGGCTGAGAAAACACAGCTTGAACTTAATTTGGTATCTGTTGAATCAAGCAACTTAGTATTGTGGCTACTCCTCCCTGGATTGGAATGCTAGTGAAGTCTACTGCAGGGCTTAACCCCAAGAATGTTCTCGTCGTAAGCTTTCGCTAACAGTACCCGATAAATTCCTAGGTAGAGAAAAACTATGTAGAAGAACATTTCTTTTCTAAAGAAACAACAAGTCCTTTAGATCAAAAGTCCACTGGCATAGGTCTCTCTTGGACTGTCCACCTCAGCTGATGCTGTCTTTCTTGGTGGATTTCTTTCCAAATGAAGACTGTTTAGTGTCTTGTGTATTCAAGGCCAGCACTTATTCATACATGTACACCTATTTTTGTGGTCATCTGTGGCGCATATTCAGGGTCGGTGCTTTTTTGAGTAAATATGGCGTTTAATAGGACACCACATTACTTTCACTTTCAGGCTAAACGCTTATCTGCTTAATGTGCTCCTACTTCTTCTCACAACACAAAAAGTGAGAACAGTTTAATTTTATATTGAGCCCTACCTTGCATCAAGTTCTTTGGTCCTGAGGAAATTCAATATGGGTACAAATGCATCTGGGTCTCTATCAATAAATATCTAATTGAAAAAAAAAAATAAAAGGAGAAAAAAAAACATTGAGAACAATTCAAAACCAGTACAGACTATTAATAATGTTGATCTATTAAATGAAACTCACACTGCCTTAGTCTGCACTAGTCTCAATGCAATTTGATTTTAACTTACCGCTCCTGTTTCATCTCTTAGAGATGAAATTCGTCCACTTAGTAAACTAGGAAAAATAAAAACAGGCATGTTTGTCAAGCACAACTCACACAGATGGGCTATGACTGTGAGAGTATTCTTAAATGATAAAACACCTATCTGAAATTTTTCAAATAATACATAAACTGATCACATGAGTACATGTAGTGTTAGTTCTTGGCAGGTCTGCAAAACAACATTCAAGTATGCTGATGTATTGTCAGCAAAAAATATAGCAATAAAATCTGTTAGACTAAACAGTAAACAACTGGCATTGTACTGATTCAGGTTGCGCTCTAAGAAGACTTCTATAGAGTCCAAAGACTCTAAACTCAACCTCGTTGAACCCAGGGTCTCTCTTCTTACCGTCCTCTTGGGAAAAATAGAGATCCAAACTATGAAATCCAACATTAAAATAAAACGCTTAGTTTATAATTTGCTTGCTAAGTCTTTTCTTCAAGTACCAACAGTCTCTACAGCCACTTATGGTCAACATGCATTCCCTTTTTATACTCCTTACATCTGGAAGGATTTGCCGCACTTTATCGAATTATCTGGCTCTCTATCAATTTTTAAAAGTCATCTGAAAGTGTCTCCTTTTACAAAATCATATTTTTAGTTATTTTATAAAACATCTGTTATAATTTATTGAATACTGTAAATGCATTGAGATTTTTGCATCCATGATAAGAACATCATTACTATGATTATGGTTATTACTCATGCGCGTAGCGGCATGAGTTATAAAATGGCCTCTGTTTTTCTTATTTTTTGTGTCACGATTTTGCATGCAAATTTATGCACACATATTTTAAATTGTGCCTTTCCGGTTTATAGCTTTGCCCTTTGCACTTCCGGTTTAGAGACTTCCGGCTACTCTCACTTCCGGCAAAACATCGTTACTGAAGTGTCACGACAGCGTCTCCTACAACCCTTCTCACATTAGCAGTGTTCACGTCAGGTATATATTAAGCTCACAAGAATGACTGGCTTCATTGTGGTACAGCCTTCTTTTATAAAACATTCAATAGTAACGTGGTTTGCTGGAATGATGACTGAATGAAAGGAGTAACTCTTCTCCATGTCGGACGTCTTCTTATCTTGTTTAAAATATTAAAGTATAAATTGCTTCTTTTCTCATGGTACATTAAAATATATGACAAATGTTTCTTACGCATGCGCATGACATACGCTTTTCGTAATTTGGTCTTATTGGTGCATAAGACAGTCCTGTATTTCTCCCATCGAAGTGAACGTTGCTTTTATACACAGCATACAACTTGAGGCCGAATTTGTCGCGATTCTGTAGAAATAAGAGCTATTTTTAATCAGAGTTCTTCCGAGGCAAAAATGCCAAACATCAATCCATCGCGCTCGTAAGCATATTGTGAATTGATTCCACATTTTACTGCCGATCCTCTACAATGCCTGTGCCGGAGTAGTCCTCGCTGCCTGTGGCGAGTAATTTCAAGACTTTTTTGAAGAAAGAACAATAGAAACACACGTGAAAACGGCGTCGTTATATCAGATTTAAAAAAATTTGGACTTCGGGACTGGACTTCTGTGGATTATGGACTGTGGAATGCGTGCCATATTAATGTCTATTTTTACTGATTTCATTGCTTTTAAAAGTAGTCTTTTCAAATGTAACAGAAATAATTCACGGTTTGAGAATAAATAGACGAGTGTGGATTTGATCGGGAATCAATAAATTACATATTTAAGCGAGTACAGAAAAATCAACGCGTCTTAGCGTCTATACATATTTTAAATTCAACCGCTGTTCTGATTGGTTGACACGCGACCTCGTGATCCACTCTTGATTTCAAGATAGCGGAAAATCTCTTCGCTGTTGACTTGAAAAGCAGATGGAAGAATCACAGTGTGCAAATTTTCAAGACAATGCACGGCGTTCATGGATGGGTAGGACCGTTTGATATTCTGTTCGCTGCTTATTGCTGTGGGGTTTTTGCTCCAGCAAGTTTTGTGTTTTATATAACTTGCCATTTCAGTTAGCGATCGTGGTTTCAAGTGTCGGCTACTGAATGCAGTAAATGTAGTGTGGTCTAACTTTTTAGACTTTAGACTTTTTAAGCCTATGTTTCTCCGTAAAAGCACTCAAAACACTTGGAAATCAATACTGCCATAGGTTAAGACGCCACGAGTTCAAGCTGTGTACAGCTTTTTGTTCCACATATTCTACATACATGTAGCAAAGCATTGTACATATATGGCTTTGCACATTCACACGCGTTGCCTCTGTAAAATTAAAAAAAAAAATAGCCCGGTCGTTTGCTGATTTCATTGCTTTTAAAAGTAATCTTTTCATGCTTTGGGAAATAAAAGACGAGTGTGTATTTCATCGGGAATCAATAAATTAAATATTCAAAGCGAGTGCAGTTGTGCAATCTTACATTACAGACGGTCGCGTAATACTGTTTTTGAGAATTGCTAAAATTGAAAAATAGCCCAGTCGTTTACTGATTTCATTGCTTTTAAAAGAAGTCTTTTCAAATGTAACAGAAAGAAGTCACTGTTTGGGAAATATTTGACGAGTGTGGATTTGATCAGGAATCAATAAATTAAATATTCACGGCGAGTACAGAAAATGTGTCTTGACGTGTTCTTCAGTGTGTCACGCAAAATTCGTTGAGGGGGAAGGGGTGCGTGACCCATTTGAAATAAACCGTAAAACTTTCTTATGCAAGCGCATGAGTACAGGCTACCAGTGTAGCCTCTTGTTATAATTGCAATTTTAAAAGCTTACACATGTATGTGTTGTGGTTCAATTTCATCCTTGGTTCAAATTTTATTTTCCTTTGTTTTCGGCTATGGTAATGTATGATAATGAGTTTTAAACAAAGGAAAATAAAATTTGAACCAAGGATAAAATTGAACCACAGCATATGCACTTACCTAGAAAAAAATGAGTCTGGTATCCATGTAAGGGTCTGCTTGGAAGTTGAGAACCTGTTCAACATTTACCATACACATAAGTTGGAGTTACATGTTTTTTTTTAATGGGGGGGGGGGGGGGGGACAGGAGGGGAAACAGGTGGGTTTGAACTCCCTGCTTCTGCCGACTTTCCTCCATCAAACTCTTAAGGCACTTAATGTTGTCTTTTCAACATTTAAAATGTCAGACTTGACTTATAGATAAGACATTGGCAGAAATTCTACCTTCTCTTTTCTCATGCACTACTTCTAAAAAAATTACCACTAGCAGCCTGATTCAAAATAGACTTGCCAACTTGGCAGCCAAATTTATAAAGAGTCAGTCACCAAACGGCATTGGCCCTGGTCAGGTGGCAACAAACCATCTTAGATCCCAAGGACTCTTCACAGGACTAAAATAAAATGTTAACTTGAAAGGTTGCTTCTCACCCATTTGCCATTCATCTATTTTCTGGTTTACTACCTCCCCACCCCTATTTGGACAACATTCATGATACAAACATTGTTAGTAGGAACTACGCAAACTGTCACAAGGTGTCCGTATTAAGTGGGATCTCAAGAATAATGCAGTTTATGCATTTTGTTGTACATACACCTTATTTGACAGATTTAATGTAATATGCACAGATATTTTATGAGTTGCATGGCAAGAAAATGAGAAAATATCCACACATAATTACCGGTAGCTGTCATACCATCAAATAAGTGTTTTTTGTCCCACTTCTTAATTTTTCAAATTTTGAGAACCCTTTTCTAAGTAATTTCATAATTTAGCCATCATTTATCGTCCAGTGTTTCAATCTCGTTCTGAATGCATGCATTTGCAATTTAACTTATTGCTTTGTTTCTAACCTGTCAAACCGGTATATTACAGTGCAATATGCTCACATACATGTATTTATTATATAAACACCAATGAAATACCAGGTGAGCTTTCGCGCAAAAACATCATATCTTCACACGTGAGAATAACTTGTTATCTTCACACGTGAAAAGATCAAATTGTGCCTTTCGCAGCAGCGTCTTTGTCAAAGTAGTCTCGACACAATTTCTGAATGGCGGACGAACCTAACTGGAATCTAAATATTCTCGATTTAATCCCTTTAATTCCCTTTAGATCTGTATTACATTGTAAAAGAAAGGAATTTGTATTTCGTTTACACATTAAAGGCCGTGTACTTCCATTTTATAGTTATGACACGTTGTTCTACTTTAGGACTACAAAAAAAATTAAAGTGAAATGGTTTGGTATTTCATTGGTGTTTATTAATAAATAGAACATTACATGGCCGCTTGGAGATAAGAAATTTCTCTTCCAGTGTTGAAAAATATTCCATGAGTAAGCGCAGCGAACGAGTGAAATATTTTTCAACACGAGAAGAGAAATTTCATATCTCCACGCGGCCATGTAATATCCTCTATATATTGTATGTTCCCTCGCCCTTTAATACGGCAAAATTATGTCATAGTTGAATAATTAAGTGCTATGTCACATCTAACCCCCACTAACATTAAAAAAAATTGTTAAAAATGTCATTTCCTTTCAACCTGACAAATTTTCAATGCCTAGAATTAGTTAAGGTTGGAAAAATGCCTGTTGTCTATGTTAACGGGTGTCCGTATTAAACATGTTTAATAATAAGGTCAAGGTAAAGCATTCAATGTTTACGCATGAAATTTCCAACCGGACAGTTTATGTTTATGGAAAGTGTTTTATAATGTGGTATGCAAATCTTGCATACTGGGTATTCAAGAAATTGCTGAAGCCATACAAATGTCTGTAAAAACTAGAAAAAAATCACTGACCTATGATTCTCTGCTTCTTGGCAAGCTATAGCGTATAAATTTACCAAACATTTGTTAAGGTGCTAGTAGTCTTGATGGTTTTTCTGTCCAAGCCAAAATTAAAATTTAGAATAACAACAAGGTAACAAAACTGTCCACCGTGAACAGGATGGGTCCGGATGGATTTTGACAGACTTATAAATGTATCTCCGCTATCAGATCAGTTAAAATACGCAGTATTTGTTAGTTGACAGTTAAAATTTTGGCCAATTGTCAGCTGTCAGTAAAACCCATTCATACCCCCAGACATTTGCATTTAAGCTTACTACAGGCTTTGGTTAGCGAACTGTTGAACTTCAACAATGGCAATGTGTTGAAATAATTAAGCTTAAGCTTAAGTTAAGCTTTTATCTTTTTGCAGCGATCATACAATTCTTAATACGTTAAAAACAAGAAAAGATTGATCGCCTTTTAAAAGAAGTCAGGATTTCCTTTACAAATGAAGACTAGATTTATCACTAGAATATTTTGCATGCATCTAAGTTTTCGTGCAACAGACAATTCAGTTTTAAATTTTTTATAGTTCCCGGATAGCAACAGCTATTAGTAGATCACAAACAACAATTTCCTAACAATATTTTAATAGGAGAGAAGGTAGGATTAAAAACAAACACCACTTACTTTCTTCCACCAACATTAAGAGTTATGATTTCGCCGAAGCTCATCTCCCATTAAACGTTTTTTTGGGGATATTCCAGTTGTCAATTCGCCATGATTCACCTGTTCGTTTGTATCCTGTTTTCAAGATGGCGGCTGATTAAATACAAAAGATCGAACGCTTTCATTGGCCAGTTTTGTTGCCCTCGATTTCATGCGATCAAAATGATGTAATTTCCTATTTCGGAAAATTTTCGCAAGACATACAAAAGAGACCAAATCTGAAACATTTCCGTGAGTTTTACCAGCTGCTTACACACGCAGTGCGGCTAAAAGTGCCTTGTTTTCGAGCGTTTTTATCTTAATTTAAGACCCCTCATTTAAGGCTGGACATAGAAATTTGCCATTTTAATCTGGAACGTGCAGGGGTCGAGCGCTTTGCGCTTAATCACGATGAGTCGCGGCTATTCTCCTCTTTCTTTCCTGCTCAATTGAATGCTAATTTCCCATGTGAAGAGAAATTAAGAAATAAGCAAACCAAAAAAGGAAAAACCACAGCAGCAAACAGATGGGACGTGCCGCCGGATCGGAGTTGCCAGCTTTGTATCCCGGAACTTTGTCAGTTTGCCTTTCTGCTGACTCAGTGTTACATCACAACCCGATCCAACGAACAACAAGCAAGATTTTCATCCGCGGTCCGGTTTTCGCTGTTTTTCAAATTTTTAATTTTTCTACTGTCCTGGAAGAATGGGGAGGGAGGTGGCGGGAACTTTCCGCACAGCTGGGCTGCTGACCTGTAGTTATTCGTCCTATTGTTTTAGTAATTTTAGTTTAGCTAGATGTATATTAGAGTGATTTTAAGCTTACTTCAACTGTGAAACAGAAACTATTAGTTAGTGTCTAACACTATCTATCACATCTATTATACTAGCGCTAGACCTTGATGGACAGTTAACCCGTGAAACACAATCTAACAATTAGTGTGTGATAGTCCAAATTAAACAAAAGAAAACAATGCAATTATTGTCTAATAGTGCGTACTATTCTACTAACTATTTCACGGGTTAACTGTAATCGCTCTAATATTTGAGGATAATAGAAACTGATACGAAGTACTACGGCGTAAAATCCTACTATCTATTTCACAGTTGAAGTAAAATCACTCTAGTATATATTGTATTGTATTGTACAAGTGTGTATTAGCTCCAAAGACGGTATGGTGCTCCCCGTTTCTTTTACAAATACATTTCGATGCCCTCTTGGGATCATCCAGTTCCATGAAATGTCTGTAGTTTCATGTACCGCAAAATCTTACATAATTTAATAAACGCGCGAGATTTAACTGTGCTAATATTTTCAGTTCCAAAAAGTATTTAGTTGTTGCTCTCGGGATATCTTTTTACATAAAAATGTAAATTTGTTGAACTGCAAAAACTGTGGACGAAGATCCTGCTGGTTTTTCGTTGGATCTCACAGGAGGAGACCTAATCAGCTAAACTGAATCAATATAAACGAGAAGTCCAAGGACTACCTGCAAAGCTGATACAACGAGTAAATATATTTGACACAACTGATATTTCGGTTGGCCAGACCAGTAACATCTTAAACCTGAAGAAGGCTCATGGTCTGGCCAGCCGAAATATCAGTTGTTTCAAATATATTTACTCGTTGTATCAGCTTTGCAGTAGTCCTTGGACTTCTCGTTTATATAAAAATGTAGAATTTGATGACAACTCCGCGCCTACTAAAGGAAAGTTTTTGGCTTCATCACGAATAAGTGCTTGTAATGGGGTAAAATACTTGGAGCCACGCCCAAGATTCTGTTACTTTTGGAGTTCCTCACGCTTTGCGGGAGATCGCAGGGTCATCAGCCTTTTCTTCTTGAGTGAAACTTGGCCCTTCTCCCCTTTCCTCTAAGTGAGGTGCAATATAGCAATATTCTCAGACGGTCCTAGGTCGCTCGCACACCCTTCTCTCCCTCTTTGATGTCCTTTGTTTGAGGGTTTGTTCTTGACGTCATCCGGCCGTTGAATATTTCCACCAATCAGAGTGGTTGTTAATCTGACTCGTCCCCAGTCGTCTCTCGGTCTCCTATTGATACGCGGCCAAGAGGAGCGCGAGGAGTGATGGGAAGGAGGATGAAGATGACACTTTCCTTTTCCTCTTTCCCATCGCCCCTCGTGCTCTCTTCGGTCACGCTTTTCTCATTCCGCGTCTTTCCAAGATAGTCGTTTTTCCGCATCAGTGATTTGAAGAATGGGCGGCTGAACGTACACTGATTGGTAGAAATTATCGACGGTTAGATTACGTCTAGAACAAACCCTCAAACAAAAAAGGAGGAGAGGAGAGGAGAGGAGGAAGTGAGTGCAAGCGACCTCGGACCGTCTGAGATACTGGCTGGGTGCACTACGAAGTATATTTTTTCGTGAATAGTCAAGTCACAAGAAACATACTTTGGACCATATGGGTGACAACAATTGCTAAATTCTGTTTCTTTTATTATTGTCACAAACATACATAAACAAACACCAATTAGCTCAATTGAAAAAATTGAGCTAGAAAGTTTTTTTCTGACACATGAATAAAGTTGATTGATTGATTGATTGATAAAGACACAAATTTCATTTGTTGACATAAATCTACATAATATAAACTCTTAAGGTTAACCGAGACTGGACAATCTGGGATAAGGAATACATGATATGGATATAAAGATATTTCACTGATCAGTTAAATAATCCGTGTTGCTTTTTAATTTGACGTTAATATAAGAAAATATCCAGATTTATTATTCGACTGTGACGTAATTTTACCTTATAAGGAAAAGAGAACACGCAAAATATCCGAGCGTATTACACAGTAGATTGCCGTATTACACCTTAGTGTCCCAGTGTCAAGACACAATCTATTATAAATACAAGAATTTCAGTCGAATAATAAATCCCTTATTCGATGGTTTCACTGATAATACGCGCGGACATTTTACTCATTGCTCGCATTTTTTCTCGCCCCTGCGGGGCTCGAAAAAATACTACGCAACTCGTAAAATATCCGCGCGTATTATCTGTAAAACCATCGAATAAGGTGTATTTATCCATATATTTATTATATCATTCATTTCAACTCCATGTGATGGGTGTATATCACGAGATCAGATAAAAATAGACTTTAAAGAAAGCGCTTTCTGTATTTGAAGATAAAAACATATGTCGAACCCCGCTTTACCGATACCCCCGTTTTATGTTCAGTTTTCTCGGCGGTCCCAGTTGAAAGACCATACAATTTTTCTAGAATTATTAAACCCGTGTACGGACAACGGGCAGTTTTCCCGTCCAGACGCAAAATTAACCTTGTTTCTGCAAACAATTTGACTTGTTTTCTCTTGAATCGACGAAATTTGGTTAACTGAGATACGACTGACAGCTACATATTGCTTCACTTTTGAATCACTTTAGTTGGACACTGCCATGTTTTTGTCCAACTGTTTTTTTATATATATTGTTTTTGAGGGAGGGATAATATGTGGTACTATGCTGTACTTTTCTTTAAAAAAGCAACAACAATAAAACATATAAATTACGGGAGAACACGCTTAATACGGACACTGCGTTATACGGACAGCTTCCGTGGCCTCTACGAGGTTCGTCTGTATTTATATGTCAAATTAGAACGGTTTTTAATTGAGTGTCGCTTTGTGATTGGCTAAAAAATTTCGCGCCACTTTCTCGACCGATTAGAGGCAAAACCAAAAGCAATCGTGACTTGCTTGCACGCGTTTTCCCGCGCTTGGCGCCGGCTACGTGTGCTCCGATTAGTTCATTGGATTGTCTGCATCTGTTGTGATTCGTCAGAGTGATAACTTGAGGTTTGGTTTTACGACACTCAATTGAAAACCGCTCCATTTGACTTTCCTAGTGTTGTAAGATTCTCAGATTTCCAGAGACGATTTTGTTTTCTAGCAGAGATCCTGAAGGAATATCGATCCGGTCACCGTGATTGGCGATCACAATAACAGTGCCCTAGGAAAAACAGAAAATAAAATGATTGCTTCAAAAAACTGCAAAGCCAAACTTAAATAATATTTAGCCTGAATAACTTGCATACACTTGTGTTTTCTTGAGGGTAGTCACTCAATAAATCGATTACAGTTGACAGAAATCGATTAAGTATTAAAAATACTATTATTATCGATTTTCTCGAATGGTCTTAAAAGAGGTTAATTTATTTGCACGCTCAGGTTGTCAAACTGTCGTCAACTCTAGTTTCTCGTTTTTTTTTCTATCTGTCTGTTGACACGTTGATAAAACTAAGCTGTATGTCTTCTTGTATGGTCTGTCTGTCTGTCTGTCTGACTGGTCTGGTCTGTCTGTCTGTCTGTCTGTCTGCCTGCCTGACGTGACTTCACGCAGTCTGTATCTGCCAATCTGAGCCACACGTCTTTTATCCAGACTGCCAGTGCATTTGTAGATCTTAACGATTGCTTGCTTGTCTATTTATTGACTTTTCTTTTCTGTATTTCGTTCTACCTCTAACCTGTGGTCAGTCTGTCTATCTGTCTTCCTGCCTGTATACGTTTCTA
The DNA here is from genome assembly GCA_022457155.1 of Cladopsammia gracilis. NCBI lineage: Eukaryota > Metazoa > Cnidaria > Anthozoa > Scleractinia > Dendrophylliidae > Cladopsammia > Cladopsammia gracilis. The sequence goes on from JAJGOT010000573.1 coordinate 180,034, forward strand.
AAGGCCTGCCTGTTCGTCCGTCCTTCTCATCTGTCTGTCCGTCGGCCTGTCATGACCGCACAGACAAAAAGCACGTACCTTCAAAGTCACTCCTTTACCAAATGTGACGTCACCAGACACTGTCAAGTGATCTAGCTCCAGCAGATCCGGGATGGTCTCGAAGCGGTACAAGAAGTCCTTTACCTGTTAGTCAATACAATAAAGCGGTTTTTAATTGAGTATCGTAAAACCCAAACCAAAGTAATTACTCCGATCACAACAGAGGCAGTCCTTCCAATGAACCAATCAAACCTCGAAGCAAATGCAAGCAGCCGGCACCAAGCGCGAGAAAACGCGTGCAGGTAAGTCACGATTGGTTTTGGTTTTGCTTCTGGCCCTGAGACCCACGATTTTGAAGGTACCATTCGCCACCCCTATAATGGAAAATTAATTTGAATGAAGGGCTAAGCCCGAACATGTGGAAAATAACACGAAAACTATAATATTGTACAACACAATTATAAAAACGGCACTGGTCAATAGCGTTCAGCTTTCATTTTAATGATGGTCATAATTTTCTATAGACTCGAAAAAATAGGGCCACATTGTTCAACAAAATACATAGTATTATAGAAAAGTACTCCTCGACAGCTTTCATCTGCTCAATGGTCAAAAGAACCAAACTACATGGGCGAGGGTTTTTCCTTAAATAGTAACAACGGCCCTGAATAAAACACGTGAAGGAAAGTTATAATGAACACGACACAGAGTTAATATCCACGCACCTTTTTAAAGTGTACACCGCTGAGTTGTACTATGGGCACAGTTGGAAACTGCCTTAGGGGACTCATCTCCAGTCGGCCATGTTTCATTTCATACAGGTTTGACATGATAATCAACAGGTCAGAACAGGTTTTCACCGGAAGAAAACGTCTGCGTGGCACGTTTATACCTGCAAGGGTAGGGTAAGGAGGAAGAGTGTAGTTAAACTGACAAGTATTTTGAGGACAAAATGCTACATGTTTTCACGCCTATATGATTTGCAAAATGAAATCCTAGACTCATTTGGGTAACAAATCAATAGACAAATTCAGCTAACGCATTGTTGTACCCAATTCAAACCTTCTGGGAATAAGATTCTTTGTTCACAATATTTCCATACAATTTCCATGTCAATGCTTCATTGATATGGAAATATGACGAACAAAGAGTTCTAATCCTAAAAGGTTTGAATTGGGTACAACAATGGGTTAGCCGAATTTGTCTATGATCCAACTGATCCAGACGATCAATCAATCAACAAGTCAATCAGTCAATTAACAAATTAACCAATCAACCAGTTAATGAATCAACAAATTAATCAATCAGTCAACAGTTCAAGGAATCAATTAACTATTCAACAATAAACTAATTAATCAATCAATCAATCAATCAATCAACCAATGAAACAACCAATTTACTTCAGAAAACTGTAATGTTCATCATGTCATGTGGGGGAAAGAAAAAAGTCTCATTACCGAGCTTAACATTTAAAATCTTTCGTTATTAAATTTATCACAACCAATTTACTTGTTCTCCTTAGCTCATATCCTCATAATACACTTGATAGTCTGGAGGTTGAGGTTTCATAAACTTCACTGTGATCAGAACCCTTCATTGCTCCTTGGCTGTTTTGGAAGTGCATACTTAGCAGCTGGGAGTGCTGTATTCACTAGCCAATTTCATTACCTGGGCCTTCTTCGTGTTCAAAATGGTGGGCGGACTCCCATATAAAAATGACAGGGGTGCTCATCGTACCTTTTAGGGGTCAAAATTTGTAGATTGGTACCGCTTAGGGTATTAAAATCTAAAATGACCCCCATATTAGAATTATCGCAGTACCTTTTAGGGTATGAGCCGAAAAAATATGACAGAATATGACGTGTTGTTTTAGAATTGGTACCTCTTAGGGGTTAAAATTATTTTGAGCCACTAAAACGAGATTCTGGTACCTTTTAGGGTGTTTTTTGAAAATTACAGATGAGCACCCCTATCATTTTTATGAGGGAAAACCCTCCCCCCCCCCCCCCCCCCCCCCCGTGGGTAGAAACCCTTGGGCACGAGCACCCCCATCATTTTTATATGTGCTAATCTCTCCCCCCCACCCTGGGGTAGAAACCCCTGGGCACGAGCACCCCCATCATTTTTATGAGATACCCCCTCCCGGGGGGGGGGGGGGGGGGTAGAAACCCCTGGGCAAGGCTCCCAAAATACTCCTAAAATCCTGGATTTTGTCATGTGAAACATGATGAAATGTTTTCTTTTTGTTTGAACATCAGATTCAGATTGTAAGAAAACAAACACGATTGCTGTGCATATCGCTGGATATAACCTCCGAAATTGTCGTTTCATTGGTAGAGTCTACCTTCTATAGCTCAGTAGGATTAGGTCGGACACTTACTGAGAATTATATAACGTAATGCCGACACTTAGAATTTTTATTTTCAATAAATTTTTAAGCGTAAAAAGGAAAATCTAAAATCCTCACTCAGGATTGAACTGTGACCTCAGCTAGGCTTAGGCTGACATAGCCTTCCGTACCACTGTACCACTGTACCACCTAGCTTCTCGGGTTGTCTCTTACCATGTGCTCCTTCAAAGTTCTTCATGGCAGCACCAACAGCTGTCTCCAGTTGAATGATGCGCATGCCGTTATCAAGCGTCTAAGACAAATAAAAGAAACATACATGAGTATGATGAATAAATGTAATAAATGAAGGGCTTGGTGCAAAGGAGGCTCAAGTTGTGCTAACAACTGTGAAACAAGATGGTTAGAGGGGTTAGTTTCTAGAGAAATTGTGGTGCTGCAAGAGATTCAGAAGCCTTTAGTCAGAGTGAATCGCTTTACCAAAGGGCTAGTGCTAAAAAATTCAGTGAATCGCTATGATGAAGGGCTAGGGTGAATCACTTTACAGTGGCCAATTTTTTTTTCTCACCATCTCAGTTGATACAACCATATTTTCCTGTTAACAAGATGCACTGTTTAGCAAATAACTGACTCTCTTCATCAAACAAGACACAGTTGATCCCTGCAGCTCAAGCTCACCTTATTGTTAACAATAATATCCATGTGCATGTTACGTTCTTCCACAAGCCTCTTCACTGCAGATAACTTCATCCACAAGTTGTTTGTATTAAAAATCCTACAACCATAAAACTCTGTTCATGAGACCAAAGGATAAATATAAAAGTGGAACAACACATTGTATCTTCCATTGTCATTTTAACTTACCTGAACTTATTAACTGACTTGAATTCATCAACCTACAAAACAGGTATATTATTAAATTCTGAAGAGCTCAGATCTGATATTAATATGGTTTCTTGTACTTGCCACTTTATAACATAAATTTTCAAGCATTACTACATAAAGATTACAATATTATTAAAACTCAATGAAATTTTTAAGTGGACATCATTTGGACTGTGTTTAAAATGTTCACTTAGGAGAGTTAACTACTTAAGCTTGGTTCCCACTAGCAATGTAAGCAACATAAGCAGAATCATAAGCAGAATCGGAATTGCAAGAACTTTAGAAACAATCTCATGGAAATCAAAATGATGTAATGGAAGCAGAAGCGGAATCAGAAGAAAAAGGAAAACTTCTGATCAAAACAAATAGTACCATGCAAAACTACTGACAACGGATTTTCATTTGATTGGTCACACCACAGGATTTTGTCAACAGACTCAAAAGTGAGAACGACATTATTTACATGTCTTAATAATTGACTCTGCATGAGAGTACTTGGGTTTAAAGAGAGTAAGACAGTAATTTTAGAACCAGTTAATAAGTGATTGAACATATACTTGTACAGTCATTGCAATTTAAAGATAGTATAAAGTTCTTTACATATACCCACCAAATTAAAATACAAAGAGACATTGTCATAAATTATAACATTTACAGCCATGCTCCGTCATGCGTGACCAGTAATCTAGAGAATGAAATGAACATTTGAATATTATTTTTTTGTAACGTCCGAGATTTGAATGAAACCTTGAAGATCTCTGTGGAAAACACTTTGAAAGTCACGAATTAACGGAAAATAACTTCGCTGCACTCATAAAAAACCTAATATTGTTCAGATATGTAACATTTCAAACAAAATGATATTTTGTTGCTCTTTGTTTCCAAAAATGCGGTAAAATTCTCACGAGAATTCCGAATCTCGGAATGAATTTTCAAAACCGACGCGTAATCTTGAAAACTCCATTCAATTTTCAAAAATACTGGTCACGCGTGACAGAGCATGGATGTAGTTATTTTCAACTTGCAAAACTTACATGTTCTTTTGGAACTTGAGCAATCTCTAGCAGTCTTTGTTTCCCCTCATATTCTATGAGTGTTCCTCCCTGTGCAAAAAAGATAGTCATCTTCATTATCATCGCGCCATCCCTTAAGTTGTCTTTAAGAGACCTTCAGTTTGGTATGTGAAGTCACTATAATGACTTTATTTTAATTCAGTGTGCACACTTTAGAACATCGTGTGTGTCAAACCAATCTTGTTTCTAGAGTCTGATCTTTTCTACATTTCAATAAAACTTGTTCTGAGGTCATCTCACTTATGTCCAGGATTGCAGATAATTAGATGCATGACAAATTTTGATATCCAACACGAAGTGTCCCATTAAGTCTAAGTGTTAACTATCTTTTTTGAAATTTAAGGTAAGCATTAGTGTTAGTGTTGTTTTTAGGTTAGGGTAAATGCACCTGTTTATCTTTACTTAAAGAGCAGAATTTAGGGGACACTTAGTGATGTTTCTTGTCTGTATTTTTGAAAACAAGTGGTGTTGAAGTTGAGTAGAAGAGCAAGAGGACACTTTGTGACGCTTATTAAATTTGTCATGCATCTAATTATCTGCAATCCTGGACATAACTGGTCATCTGGGCTCCTCTCAACTTAAGCAGTTCTGAGAAATAACTAAACAGCCAGTGCATGAGTCACAGCTTAGTGTATGCGGCATTAAATTAATACCTTGACATCAGCCCTTGTTTTATCAGTAACTTCCATGATAAACTCTGGTGCAGGTGACCTTGGAGGATTATTGATATAATTCAAAATATCTGGGCTCAGTTAAGAAAGAATTCTTATGCACCACAAACAGAATGACATATATACATAGCATTAAAAAAATAATGTTCTGCTACTATCCCACCTATAAACCATAGAAATACTGCTTAAAGGGACACTATCACAGATTCACATGCGTGGACCAGGCTCACTTCAAATATCCTTCAAATATTCTTTTCCATCCCGAGTTTATTCATTTTCCACCGTGACTGCTGCCAATAAATGTAGTCGACGCCATTTTCAGGCTGAACTTTTCAAGTTTCAATTCAAGGAACTGGTGCATGCACCCTCCTGACATTGTCCCTTTAATCCATTCACTCTCATAGTTGGCCTGTAGTGCAGGCATTTTTATGGCGAGCAAATGCCTTTTGAACTCATTCCTAAGCTCGTCTGCCATCTTGGATTCTCAAAACGCAAGGAGTTGGGACAAGTCAAAGGGAGTGGGGAGGGGGGGCGGGAGAGGGGGCGAGGCACCTGACACCCACCCCATTGGCCGCATTTTATACTCACTTCAATCTTCCTCTAATGTCATATTCCAAGATGGCACCCAGACATTATGCGAAGAAAATACTAAGCACTCGATCGCAACAAAATACGCTTGCACTGCAGCCAGCTATCCCAGAAACATTATGGAGACATGCAGTGTTACAAAATTATTAATGTAAGTTTTAGCTTTTGAGACTGTGGATCAAATCCTATGGTGTGACCATTGAAATGAAATCTCTTAGGCAGTACTTTTGCATGGTACCATTTTGCTTTTTGACATTTTACAAAAAAAAAAATTTGGCCTTTTTTTCCTGCATGGAAAGAGGAGGGAGGCCACTACAGATCTGCCATTCCTATGTGATTTAGCACAACAGTCTACGGCTAGAATGAAAAAAATTGCAAAATTTGACGCTGTTTGTATAATTTTTTTCCCGACGTCTCGGCAATGCTGCCTTCTTAAGGGTACAAGCTTTATTGAGCTATCACAGCTATATTGACAGCTATATATTGACCCAATCAAAGAATGTACATGGAGCAACATAAATATTTTATTATTTCAAATGCATTAAAGGATATGAATATCCACTGTTGCTCCCAGGTTGTCAATGTTTGACACAAACATAAACTCTTTGCCGTCATCAATGAACTTTTGAAGGAGTCCAGAGTTGTGGAAGGAGCGATAAATGTCACCATGACCTGGGGGATTCCAACTACATAGGCAACAACAAAAGAGATCATTAACATTAAATTAACAGGGCTACAAGAAGTGCTAACAGAGAATGGTGTCTATGAATACAGCAAATTTTGTGAAAAATAATATATTGAATATTAAGAAAATTGCTAAAATTACTTGAATATTATTTTGCAAAGTTATGAGAAACCCTTACATAAGGTCTCTTGATGTAAACGGTGCATTTTTACAAAAACTGCAAAATTCCGAGGGCTATGCCAAGTTACTGTCATGTGAGATCTCAGAGGGATCTTTCTCTCTGTATGGAGATTTTGACATTTTTTGGGCCAAAATTGACCCAAATTAACACTAACTTCCTCTGCCATATACAAAATGCTTATACAACACTAAGAGGAAGATATCAAGTGAATTTCCTGAGAGAGTTCATGTTCAAGTTTATTATTCCCACTTATTCAATTACAATACAACAACAACAATAAAAAAAAGTAAGAACAGAGCTAACTATATATACATTGAATTAAACACAACAAAGGAAAAAGTGTGTAGCAGCCAAAGGAGCCAAGCTTTCAAGTTGGACCTACTACCACAGAGCGATTACAAGTGGGTGGAGGGTATACAACTTACTTTTAGAAACTAGTTATCAAACTCTGGCTAAATTAATCACATTGAAAAGGAAGAGTATATATGAGTTATAATGACTATTTAAATTAAATAACTATAAATAAATAGAGCTAAATAATAAGTTAAAGTTGTTCAACATGCCTGACTGTCAAGTAGAAAGAGTTTGTATTCTTTTTTTAAAACTGTTGAAAGGGAGACACTTAATTTACATAGGTATTGCTTCCCAGGTCTGTGATGCTAGAGAATAAACCATTAGAGTTTTAAAGGCTGTAAAACTTGAAAAACTGGATGCAGTCCATTTCCATCCTGGCCATCTACTCTTAGGGGAGCAGGGGTGGCGCACTGGTGAGAGCACTCGCCTCCCACCAATGTGGCCCGGGTTCGATTCCCGGCCTGGCGTCATGTGGGTTGAGTTTGTTGTTGGTTCTCTCCTTGCTCCAAGAGGTTTTTCTCCGGGTACTCCGTTTTCCCCTCTCCTCAAAAACCACACTTCCAAATTCCAATTAGATCTGGAAAGTGTCCACAATAATATTAGTACTTGCGTACTAAATACTTTGACACTTAAATAAATTGATTTGATTTGATTTTTTGATTTGATTTTAAACAAAACTGTACCATAATTTTTGGGTTTCCACTCAATGCCATATAAGTATGTCTTTGGGCTTTTTAACTTTGGGTTTAAGAGCTTGCACAATGGCTTGTTTGATATTAACATGTGATGTGCCCATGCTTGGATGCAACAAACAATAATGTTATTGCCACTTACTGTTCAACATTAAATTCATGTTTCTTGTGACCCATAACACATGGCAAAGGAAGCAACGATTCCTTCACAATACGAGGATGACAGCTCTGGTTGAAACAATGAATTTCCAAGTTGCATGCTTTGTATTTTCTCAGTGTCTTCTGGGTTTCCTCGTGTGTGTTAAACGAATTCATGAGGACAAGAGGAACAGAGCATCCATATTTATTATTTAAATGCTGTGGAGAAAAAAAGAGGTTTTTAGCTGTAAAAAAAAATTTAATAAATATTGATCAAAAGTGCACATTAAAAATATAAAACTATGTTTCTCACAACTGCCAGGGTCTGCCAGAGCTCTTTGTCAGAGTGATTCACACTGATGAAGGGAATACCACTTGAAATGTCAGCTCAGTTCATAAAACACGGTTTATATAGACATTAGAATTTTTTTTCAAGGACTTTCCTACTGGACATGGTAAAAAATAATATTCAAAAATGGACTTGTTTTCCTCAGGAACACACAATGTTGCCAACAAAAGGGTATCTACAAGTTCTAATAATAATTTCAAAACTAAAGGATAACAGGTAATTGCTACAGTCTCAGTCAGATCAAGAAGGTCCAGTTATTAACTGGGTAATTTGAATAAGGATCACTAGTGCTATGTTCACACTAGGGTGAAGCTGTGTTCACACTAGGGTGAAGCTGTGTTCACACTAGGGTGAAGCCGTGTTCACACTAGGGTGAAACTAATCATTTTCAAGGAGTTTTCAAGGCAGGGCTGACACTAAGATTTCAAGTTGCTAGGTACAATGTAAATGCAATTGAGTAGACGGGGAATCAAACAGCTGGGGTGTTCTTTTGGTTCTATTTTCCTTCTATTTTCCTATGAAAGTAGCTGGGGGTCACGCTCATAGTAGCCAGGAGAAATCTCTGGCCCCCGGCCCTTAGTGACAGCCCTGCAAGGCCATTACACTTTAGCACAATGCCCATGTGAACCATGAAAAATTAAAAGGATATCATCTCACCTCAATTTGTTGCACATTCATGTCCAGGAATGTCAAATCTCGACGTAGTGAGATGAGACTCTTTGGTCCAGTGCAGCCCATACTTGTTCCAAGACCTCCATTAAGCTTAATGACAACTAATTTGTTCAGAGCTGCTTTGATATCATTCTCTGAAGCATCTGGAATATCATCGTAATTAAGAATCTGAAGACAAAAACAACATGTATTCTCATTTTAAAATGATTACATCAGTTTGTTATTCAATGCTATTGGGTTGAACCATTAGAATTCTGGGGGGGAGGGGGGGGGGGGTTTGGGTTTGACTTTCATGGTTGCAGGATATTTCTTACAAGAGAGTAATCACTTGCAGGATATTTTTTTCAAAATCAACACCCACCTCCCCCCCCCCCCCCAATAGCCCTCAGAAATTGAATGGCTTGCCCTCTGGGATTCTTTCTTAAAAATGCCTGAGGCCTCGCTTTGAAAAGTGGCTGAATGTAATTCAGAAGATGGTACCATAAGAAAGTACTGCTCAAGGGCTTTCATTTGAATGGTTACACTTTAGATTATTTCATCCAGAGACTCAAAAGCTAGAACCACCTTGTACAGCCTAATAAACAGTACCACAGGAAAGTACTGCTCAGTAGCTTTCATTTAAATGGTCACACTTTAGGATTTCATCAACAGACTCAAAAGTTAGAACCACCTTGTACAGCATAATAAACAGTACCACAGGAAATTACTGCTCAATAGCTTTCATTTAAATGGTCACACTTTAGAATTTCATCCACAGCTCAAGTTAGAACCACCTTGTACAGCATAATAAACAGTACCACAGGAAGGCACTGACCAATACTAGCTTTCATTTTTATGGTCACAATGTAGAATTTCATCCTCTAAGAGTTAGAAGCACATAACAGGATTTAAGGTTTGATCTGGAAGTGAACAGGTTAATTTTAGGTAATAAATTACTTACGGATCCTTCTGGAGGTGGTTTGATTTTCTCCCATTCTACTGATGGACCTGTGTCCTCAAGAAACCTACCAAACAATTCCTTGAAGCTTTTAAAGTGCAACTTTCCTTCCTGTAAAACAGAGTAAAATAGACACTTTATTTAACACCGCACATCATATTTAGTGACAGAAATACTTTGTTTTATTGCACTAGAATACAGGATGATGATTGGACAATTTAAGACCATGCAGGGTTCGACCTTAATCTTTTGTTATCAGTAGGCTTATGGCTAGTAAAATGGTAGTTCTCACTAGCCGAAGAGCTCTTTCTACTAGACATAAAAATTTCAGTTCAAGTTAGTAATTACCCTAGTTTTGAACATCTAGTATCAAATCACACTTATAAAAAAACTGAATCATTTTATTGAACTCTACAGTGTCCCAGTGGATCCCTCAGTTTTCAGCACTGACCTATACTATTCTTGAATTTTCAAATTTAATAGTAATTACTACTAAATGTAATCAAATGGAGATGAAATGGAAAATAAAAGATAAACTTTCTTAACTGAACATTAGTCTCAACAAGGAATCAGAGAATTAACTCTGTGTGTAAATTATAGTGCTGAGTTAAACCCATAGATTTCCCTGTACTGAGCGTTAGCCCTAGTAAGGAAATAAGGGACCACACGAGGGAAAGAAAAAAATCTTTGACTTCGGTGGGATACGAACCCACGACCTCCGGATAAGATCTTCCGTTGCTCTACCGCTTGAGCCACAAGGCCGTACGGGAGCAGATCGTGGGTAATAAGGTGGTAATTCATGGCAATGAGAATGTGAAGGGTACAAATAAATTATAACAAATTAAACAAATTATTTGAACATTAGTCTGTTTATTTAGTCCTTTAGTGTTGGCCTCCTGTTTCTCTCCCTCATTCCCCCCCACCCCCCCCCCCCCCCCCCCCTCCAGCCAACGTAAAGTTTGCTTTGCATTTTCTCCCCATCGTATTCCAACCATGGGAAATCTTTTGTCCAGGTCTGGAAAAATTTTCTTTTTCCGCTTCTTCCACTGGACTTTGAAGCTTCCCCTTCATCACTCCCTTTCCTTTAAAATTGAATTCGAAGAATGAAAAAAGCCTCTGATATCCACTGAAGATCGTTGAAGTGTGTGAACAACAAGATGGTGGGCACCTTCACTTGCGATCAAAATGCGAGAAGGGAACACTCAGATCCAGTCTCTAGCTGAGTGTGGCTTCGTCATGAAGCTGTATGCATTTTGGTTTGTTCTTTTTTCTTTCTGCATAACATTGTGCCACAATTGTGTCAGCACTAAATTTATCTTTTGCAATTGACAAAGAAATTTGCCTCCATAATTTTGGTAGTCAACATGGCTAGTAACAAAGGGAATTTCACTATCCAAAACTGAAAATCCAGTGGTATTTGGCAAGTTGACCACCGCCAAGGTCGAGCCCTGCCATGGAAAACCCATAAACAGATGTCCTTGAGAGCACATTCAAGAGTGGTCATTTACATGATTGGAGTCATAAAACCCTTGTCTGAGTGTAGTCGCAGTGAAAATGCTGCAATTTTTCGGTGAGATAAGGGGTTGGCCCTATCCTAGATCACCCACTGATATTTTGCATTTGCAGTTTTAGGGATGTAGCTAAGAGCTGGCTACCGGCTAATTTCACCACCTGAAAGAGAACTTATCAGCGGCTGAAATTTCACTAGAAAACAAAGACTTTGGGAGATTTTAAAGGTGCACAAGCCAGAAAAACCAGCTGAACTTGTTAATGAGCCTGCTTAGAAGTGTTGAGCCTGTGTAGCAAGCGTTCCCGTACAAACGAATTTTTCCGTATTCTGGCCGCGCGAAAATTGGGGCGAGAGCAAAAAATCGGAGGACGGGGGTGGGAGTGGGGAGATGAGGGAACGCTTGCCTGCAAACCCCACGATTTTGAAAAACCTGTTTGTCCACGGACCGGGCTCCTGATTGGTGCGGTGTGGTCACCTTGAGTGACAGGTTTGACAAGTAGCTATCAAATGTTCGACGTTTTACTGTGGACGTTTTTTTCCAACTGAAGTTACCACAGCGTGCAAAATTCCGTCGGGTATATGACGCGTGACATACATATGTTGTAGTTAATTTTTTATCTCAGATAATTTTTATTTTTCCATTGTTTTTGGGTATGGTAATATATGCTAATGAATTTTAAACAAAGGAAAAACAAAAATTACCTGAAATAAAATATTAACTGCAACACATATGCCATAAAAGCTCAGGTTTTACTGTTGCAAAACCAGTTATTGATTATCTATAAAAATCAATTTAATAATCAATAAAATTAAGATGTGTTGGTGAGTGAGTTTCGATTTTCTATTGATTGGTTGAACCAATCAATATCAATCAATTAATTATTGATTATTATTGATTATATTGATTGCAATCAATGATTGATTTTCATTGATTGATACCGCAGGGAAGTGTGGTCGATATGGGTTCTGTCCTGGCGTACCGGTACAAAGGACAAGAACAAAAGACAAAACAATAGATTACACGGACATAATATGTACTTATTGACTAAGTGGGAGGGCCGGATGGGAAAATATTTGGCTCGAGGTCATGGCGTACGGACCGAGCGCAGCGAGGTCCGTGCGCCATGACCGAGAGCCAAATATTTTCCCATCCGGCCCGACCTAACTTAGTCAATAAGCATTTTATCATATGACCAATTTGGAAACAAAATTACTTGAAATTTTAATGCGCGCGGACGTCCGCTTTTGTAGTAGGGCCGTACGCCTTTTTCCGGCCCCGCTCGCGCAAATGCGTACGGCCCTCATACGGGACTTTCATCAATGGTTTTGCAAAGAAAAGGTTCGCAGGGCCGTACGGGTCATATGATAATACCGTATAAACAAAGGGAACACAATGTGAAATCCCACGTGAACTGGTACACGAGGACAGTATTCGTGCATTTGCTTCCATCACACATGTACGTAAAGACATGTGTGATTCTGCTTAAATCCAGCTTAATATATTTTCAATAGTTTTGTGAATTGTGCCCTTACCGCTTGCTTTTCTTCTGGTGCTGTAGCAAGTAAAGTTTTCAGCTCGTGATCCATGCGCTCAAAAGCGTCTTTTCGAGCCAATGTTTTGAACTCGATAACTGGGTCCGCCTACACAACAAAACAAACAACATACGATCAAAGCTTGATCGCTCAAGAAACAGCACCACATAGAATTAAATTGCGTCTAAGATTACCATGATCTTTCTTTGATGTAATGTCGCTAAAGGATTAGCCGAAAGGGGTTAAGAAATGAAATATTTATCGCTCAAACCCCACAGCAAACTTGCTCATGAGCGGTGCGGTGTGAACTGAACACACGCTTTGACCCAGACTCCTACCGTGAGTTCAAATACAGTACCATGTACCGCACGGCACCCAGTCCTACCGTCGCTTGCAACTACCTGTCCACACGCATGACAAAAACATGTTCTGCTGGCCAATCAAAATTCAAAGTTTTGACAATCAAACTTCAAAGTTTACCCGCCCAAAGTTTACCTGTCTTCGCATCTACGCGCAGCCTTCTTCCAACTTCCCTATATGAATGAAGTTGTGCGAGTTCTATCACTTGGTTTCGTAAATCACTTGACAGTGGAACACCTTGCTTGAAATTCCTGCCAAACTTATTTATTGTAAATGCCATGTCTTCAGTTGCCAAACGGTGGATAAATCAGCTACGATCATTTGCGTAAGTGGCGCCAAAACGTCCCCAAGTGGGCGGGTAAACTTTGAAGTTTGATTGTCAAAACTTTGAAGTTTGATTGGCCAGCAGAACATGTTTTTGTCACGCGTGTGGACAGGTAGTTGCAAGCGACGGTAATATTTCTGAAACAACAGATATGCAGATATCTAAACTGTAAATACTTGGCGCAGTTTCTAAATAACGCAGTCTTGATCAATATATCGTATTATTTTGTGAAAACATGGTTCGCGAACAACTGTGAAACGGTACGTTCTCTTCAAAGTCACGCCACGGTCACAGGGCAAAGTACTACTTTCATACTGAAAATTTTCTCTCCCACCTTTCCAATTTTCTCTCTTCCTCATTTCGAAAGCCTGCCCTGAGTCATAATGTAATATCGCCGAGAAAACAAAAAAGCAAAAAATAAAAGGATTCTCTATTTATGTTACAGTACCGGTCAAATGTAAGATGACAGTCTCGACTCGGGATCCCTCGACTCGATCTTCGAAATTCGTTTGTACAGTATGATTTATTTCTCGAGAGATCGTTCAAGTGACAAGCTCATTAGTCCTCGAAACTCGAAACTCGAGACTCGATACTCGAAATTTTCGAGGATCGAGTTTCGAGTCTCGAGGCGCGAGGATCGAGTTGCGAGGGACTGTCAACTTACATTTGACCGGTACTGTAGTTCCCTAAGCAAAAATGCAACTCATTAACAAATCAGTCACGCATCTCAAATAAATTTTGACCCTGAAAATAAAACCCCACAGATTCCGTCGGCTCAGGGAACTGGTCATAACAGGTATTTAAAGAGGACCCGCCAAATACTGTCTGATGAACCCTTGGCCGTTTTTATACTAGAGACGCATTATCCGTTTGGACGAACTTGGGCAAACATTTGTAGTTCGTCTGGTTATGCGTCTCTAGTATAAAGACGGGCGCAGTCGCGCCACTTCTGTCACAAAATCACATTTTGACTCTTATTTTTTCGACGGGCGGCCGCTTTCTTTTCGTTTAGGTGTACCTGGGGAAATTATCCAAGTTTATGGGGACTGGGACTCCGACGCTTAGAGTTGTCCATGTCGGCAACTTCCGTATGCGTCAAGTTTTAATTTAGATTTCTTCTTTAAAGATTCCTTTGGGCGGGTCAGAGAGGTTTATTCATCGATTTTGTATGTTAGTTTAGGTTTTGCTAGCTTTACGAATAAACCTTCTCTCTCAGCCAACAAAGGCATCTCTGTTTTTATTTGTTATTGTTATGTTAAAATCAGTTGAAGACCCCCACTGGATTGCACAACCCTTGGATTGCACCTGGATACAAAATAATTCTCCGAAATAATCGGAGGCGTGCATTTAAACATATCTTGACCCTTCGTGCTTATAGTATCCGGCAATTTTGACCTTTTCTGCTTTAGCACTAGTGTTTCCCTATTTTGTTATAAATTTCTTTTTGACTCGCCACCATCTATATTTAGACCTATTAAGCGAGTTCCTGGTTCGCAGTTACCTAGTGAGAACGAGGGAAATAATAATAAAAACTGAATTGAAGGTGCGAAAACGGGCAAAAAGCGCATCTGGGAAAGAGGCTTAATCAGCCACAAAGTTGTCGAAAGCTAATTGTTTTAACTGGGTTCTCATGATCATTGCCTACAAGAGGCTGAGGGCTGAGATCGCCTAGAACAGAAATTATTTCTAGACCTGTTAACTTCACGTACGTACACACAATGCTTTGCTTCGTCAAGCAAAACAACACTAAACTGCCGAAGTAATTGGCTCACAATATACCATACTAGCTTCACCTGATCGTGATCGAGTGATGTCCAAAATTGATGGCTGCGAGAGATAGCTTTCTTACGGTCGTCTGACATGTTGTTGGTGTGCTGATTCTCCGCCGAACGTAAAGCCATCTTTCAAGTCTAGCTGGAGACAGCAGGGGAGTTAGGAAATGCTAATTTTGGCGGTTGACTTTGTTCATGTCAAATTATTAAATTACCGAGATTCATATTACATGAACTCGTGATAATACAAGGGTCAACTATGGTCGACGTGTGGCCTTTTACTGCCTTACGACCCATAGACTTTACGGTGCAGTAGCCGAGATCAGAGTGGCCGTCAAGAGTGAAATTCAAACTCGAAAGTCGATTTGCAAAAATTAAAAATTCAAACTCAAAAGTTAATTTGCATAATTAAAAATTCAAAAGTGATTGTCAATTTCCAAAGTGAAAAGTTCAAAGTCGAAAATTCGATATTGCAAAGTTGAAAGTCAACCCCGAATTAGCAGTTTCGAAAACTCAGTTCGCAATTGTCAATTTCCACTTTGACCACACCCCTCCCCCTATCCTTAGATAGGCTTCCTTTAAAGGGGCATTGTCACGCAGATTTTGCTGTCTTTTGGTCAAAATACACCAAACAGTTCACAAAGTCCCTTTGTTCAAACATAAAATTGCTCTTGGAACCCCGGCTTGGAACACCAAGAAAAAATATCAAGTGATTTCTTCAATGATCAAGGCGGAACAAACCATAATCAGTTTTTCTGCGATTTTTCTACGACACTAGGGGGGATTATCCCATTTCCATCCTGGCCATCCGCAGCCAAAGATAACAAATACTAGTTTCTGTGCACTAGTAGAGTATTTGTTAACGAAGCTATCAAAGTTATGCCTGAGAGGGGGGGAGGGGGGGAGGGTGGGGACCACGGGATGAAGTGGCCGACTTTGATCGTCCATATCCGCACCAGGGTGGAGAATTTTAGCTAACTTTGAACAAAAATGTTGGTCCTAGGGTCGGGATGGTTAACCACTTGAAAACAGAGGAAACTGACATCAAAGCGTGTTACCTCGGCATTAACGCAGCTGCCATCCTGGAAACAGCCGCGGGAGCCTGGAAACAAGTGCTCCGCCATCTTGAAAGTACCCAGAAGTCCTTGGACGTAAACACAAGTCCTTTGTACAAACACACCTCGGTGCGAACTGCTTATATAACGTTTTTCAAAGTATATTACGGGGCGCTAAGGCTATTGTTGTCAACTACAAATCAGTTGACAAGTGACTCGATGCTCTTCAAACATCTGTCACCACGCATCTATCTTCCAGCATCGTATAACATGTTGTCCGGGCATATTGTATATTTAGTAGACCTTAGTAACATCTTATACCTGAAGAATGCTGGTCTGGCCAGCTGAAATATTGTACTAAACAAAATATACTCTGTTTTCAGTTTTAATATCCAAAAATAAGGGTCCAGTTTTGTTAAAATTATTCTTTCTACTAGTGCTCTCAGAGTAAGCTGTCGATGGCCAGGATGGAAATGGATCTTGAAAATTTTTTTTCAAGTTTATCGCTTCTGTCTTGGAAAACTCGTTAAAGGTCTGGTTATGGTTTTGGTCTATTTTCTCTTCTCTGGTTATGGTCTATTTTCTCTTCGAAAATTCTCAATTCCAAAAAATCTCCCTCTTAGTGTTCTATAAGCATTTTGTGTACTACAAAGGCACTTAGTTTTAATTTGGGGCAGTTTTGACCTCAAAACCTCAAAATCACCATGACATAGCTTCTTCAAAGTAGGGAGCTTTAGCAACCACGACGCCAAAGGAACGGTACGGTGAAAACTGTCTCATGTTATGTCTGTAAAGCGGGGTTCGACTGTCGTGCGCTGCCCAGCTCGATTTTAGCCTCACTCCGCTTGCCACCAAAACAGTTTGAAAAACTAGATTGAACTTTGGACCCTAGTAAGATCGAGTAAAACACTTTCAAGACATATTTCAAAGGCGGTAGAAAATATTGGAAGCTCTGAAAAATGAGCGCTTGTCGTTTCCCGGAACATAGGTTATTGAAAATCGAAAATTTGTTACCAAAATTCAGTTTGTGTTGCGGTCTGAGTTAAAATGAAATTGTGAGATCCACGATCGAATTAAAAAGGAGCCACGCACTTGATCCAACTCACGCAAATTTATTTTCACATTAGAGAAGAGTTTCTTTCCTATGTGCATGATACACGATTCAACATTTGTTGATCGACACATTTTTTTATAGCCTATTCAACATTTCGAACGATGTTGAAGGAACATTGTGACAGGCGCTATATTCCGTTTAACAATTTGCCACTTGTTAAACGACCTTAGTCAATCGTTTTAAAACTGTTGAATGTTTTTCTACTCACTCAAGAAGTAGCAACATCGTTCGACATTTGTCGAGCAGAAAAAAAAAACCTGAAAGTAACAATTGCTAAAATAAAACTTATACCAGGGTGACCGCTTATGCAATATACACCGTGTCCAAAGCATTACCATTTTGAAGTTCCGTTATTTAAATGTACTAGGATGTCTTTTTTTTAAAAGTTGGGTATTGTTATATAATCAAGATTAACTTAAGAAAAACAAATGAGCCTACCGCGTTCGACAACTTCTTTATCGCAGGTGTTCGGCTGCAAAATCAATTTAAGAGTAAATTGTTATTTTTTACCATATGTATTATTTCTGCATGCGTGAATATTAATTACAACAGTAGTATTTTTTACATATTTCAATATGTAATGAATGTTTTTACCGCGTGACACTTTATTTTTGCGTTTTTTTTTTCACGATCCACAAAAAAATAAGTTACTGCAAAAATTTACTCCACTTATATACAAACATTACTTCAGTTTTACATGTAATGTAAAATCGTTTTATGTGAAAAGTCACAATTAAATGATGAAACAAACAAAACATTAGGAATAAAACGATGAAATTAGAAACAAAACGTTCAGGAATAAAACGATTAAATCTGTAATTCCGCATTTCTTCCATTCATTTTTGGTAATGGATTGGTTGCGACATCTGCAAATCGCAAAAAAATAATTCACAGAAAGAAAAACCAGTCCTTCCCAATCGCAAAAATTAGTTCCCGCAAAACAGAAAAAATCGGCAATCCGCAAAATTAAAGTCCCTCAAAATATAAATGGTATAAGAAACCGGCTTAACTTAACGGTTCGCAGGCCGCTACAAGTCGATTACAATATATGCTAATTATAATCTCGACCTTCCCTTGAAAACGGAAAGAAAGAGGTGGTAAAAAGGAAGAAATGTTCAGAATTTTACCAGAAACCTCCCGTGTCATTTGCTTCTCGCGCGTAGGATACGTTTTACTTGAAGACACAAGAAGACAAATTAAATTTCCTTTCTTGTCCGAACAAAGGTTTTTTCCGCAATTTATCATATTCGGTAAGTCTATAGCAACACATGTTAATTTCAAGAATTTAAAGTGTTGCTGTTTCTATTACATACTCATAACAACGAGAAATAGGTCAAATAGGGTATTTCATCTTTCCCGTGACAGCCACGTTGGTTGAGTTTTAATTGCAACACGAAGGGCAAAACTAGGACTACTTCAGTAAATTCAAAAAAACTTACTCACGGCTAAGGGCCATTAGTTGCTAGCCCGAGGCACACTTCCAACTCCTCCCACGTGCACGGATGGGTGGCACGCTACCCACCTCTCACATGTGCACTTATGGGCGACACGCTCCCTTCCCCCAGCCCCCTCTAGGGCACTTAACCAAACCCCTCCATTCCATCCGGGAAAGCAAACAAAGTTTCGCAGCACTCCAACTGGGAACTGTAGACAGTTTAATTTCAGAAAGTTCATTTTTGTTGTTGTTTATAGTGGACGAGCACTTAGCTATCCAGCTTATTCACAGGCACGCCACTTAACTCAAAATATGGAAACAAATATCGAAATTGAACATAACATGTTTAAAGTTCTAACTTTCAGGAGACAGACCAGTTGGCTATTTTACAAGAAATTGACACGACAAACTTACAAACTAAACTTCTCTTTCAATTTTATTTTGCCCAAAGGAGTGGACGTGCATGAATTTGTGCGGGGTCGTAGCTGTCCAAACGATGTCTGTGATTGGCGAACGATACAATTGATATGTATCCCAGCGGGGCAAATCTATTGTTTTCTTAGCGAATCACACACATCGTTTGGACAAGTGCAGGACCACTAAAATCTGTTTCAACAAACTACGATATAAATATTAATTACCATCAAACTATATTGTGGAAATGTTATTATCGAAAATTCCAAAATCACTCGGTAGCTTCATAAATAGATTAACTTTGGTTTATCAAAACTAACAGCTGTTAGCCTGTCTATAAATCCTTACTTTTACCATCACGCGCACGTTTCCGTTGTTTTTCCAACCGTTGTTCACAATAAGAGATTCTTGGACAAGCTAATAACAAATTTACTCTTGCACAGTAGTTTTCGTTTCAGTACTAAGCCGTGATTAACAAAACCGAGAGCCCACAAGACTACAAACTCTAAGTGTCGCCGTATGGACTCTCGTTAATTTTGAACTCTATTCAACTCTTTTCAACTCGTATTCTAAAACAGCATATTCTAAACACCGCTTTGTTCCCTTAATAACACACTAGCTTCTTATCAAATGTACCGAGAAGCAATACAAAATTACCTCAGCCCAAATATTCACGCTCAAACACTTGCATAGATCTTTGAATTCGTTAACGGGGCTAAGCGATTCTGCTCGATATGAACTAGTCTGAAACACCGAATAAGAGCTATAAAGATAGCAATTCTTTAACTGCTGTTTCAAACCAAATAAAAATTGAAGGTTGGGTGGTCAAAATTGGACGAGATTGAAACGTTTTCAAAACCTGTCAAAATTTGATTTCTGCCCGGTTAATTTAACCGCGATACTTGTACACGATACTTATTTATAATGTTCAGAAATCCCGTTTGTTTCTAGAGAATATTTAACTTTCATTTAGTCTTGGAGTTTGGACCGACTGAAAAATTTAGACAAAAATTGTCGCAGGAAAAGTGGCCTAGCCCCTTTAACCCAAACTACTATTATAAAGACACAAGCGTTCGTCATCTTTTAGTTGGCTTTCGTAACTTCTCAGCCAATCACGGCACGGATCAATGCAGCCGGCATGTAAGTGCAACATCTACATCTTCATGATTTACTTGCAAAATCCTAATGGACATACAGCAAGTTTCAGTGCAAAGTGCGAAATGGAAATAATAGTGCAAATAAAAACACTAACCACAGCACAGACGATTGCACGGGAACTTGCATTCTGACTGACTAAAGGGGCTGATAATTCACAATAAATTAACTTTGAACCGGTAAAACAAGTTTGCAAACTTGTTTAGCCTCTCGCGCATGCACTCATCCACGTAACTGCTGCGTTTAAGCGAGCCCGAGTATGTAACAATCAAAATGGCGTCCAAGGTGAGGAAGACATTTTTGCCACGATACAACGGCATGTGCTACAATTTTCCCGCGAAACAACGTCAAATGCATCACGTGGGGTGTCACGTGGCTGTGCATGCTCGATGGAAAAACAAACGGATGCTTGCAATGGTTTCTCTCTCGTTCGTCGTAGCTCGGCGTAGGAGAATCCACAACTCGCAGGGTCTTGCACGCGCAATTTCATCCACAACTTATCTCGCAGACTCTTGTCAACGTCGTGATGCAAGTTGAAAGAAAACATTGCCTCGTGTTGGGAAAACCAACACAAAGATGTCGAACGGATGTCAGAAAACGACGCTGTTCGGTATAAACCTTTACGTACATAAATCTTAAATCAGCTGGTGAAAAATATGCGACTATAACGAGTTTGAGAAAGCTAATTTTTCCTAAATTTATTCATAAATTTAAATTACTGCACCGTTAAATATAGATTGAATTTTTTAAAACTATTAAATATTCTGTATAAACTTTTTAATTAATTTCCAGGAAATAACGAGAAAATATTTTTGGGGGGCCGAGAAAATATGAACGCTTGGTCTTTTTTGGATTTCCAATTATCCCTTCAACTACAATTTTATTTCAATATATTTTAGTTCGTCAATTAGGTTCTTTGCAAAGCATAAACAATAACTAGAAGCACAATAGGCCTTTACCACACCACGCCATTTTGTATAAAACAAAAGATTTACGCCGCTAAGCCTCGTAGTGACTAGAAGTAACTAGAAGCACAATAGGCCTTTACCACACCACGCCATTTTGTATAAAAACAAAAGATTTACGCCGCTAAGCCTCGCAGTGACTAGAAGTAACTAGAAGCACAATACGCCTTTACCACACCACGCCATTTTGTATAAAACAAACGATTTACGCCGCTAAGCCTCGCAGTGACTAGAAGTAACTAGAAGCACAATACGCCTTTACCACACCACGCCATTTTGTATAAAACAAACGATTTACGCCGCTAAGCCTCGCAGTGACTAGAAGTAACTAGAAGCACAATAGGCCTTTACCACACCCCGCCATTTTGTATAAAAACAAAAGATTTACGCCGCTAAGCCTCGCAGTGAAAAAGTTGAAAACGAGGTGAGGCGGGCAAAAACAAAGCATTTTATTTTCCGGGGAGTCAACATGGCCGCCGCGTGATAAAGGCCTATTGCTTTCAAAAGCATTCTCGTATTTACTCCAAAGGAATTTGTCTATTTGTGTATTATTTTCTCTTGGTGCCACACGGCGCGATGAGGACTAACTCATTGACTGTAAAAAATTACCCAAATTTCACGAAGGGTGTACAAAGCTATTTTCGTCAAACGTAAGATGTACGAATTTCCTTTCCTTCTGATGATTAAATTACAACTCAGTTATAGAGCAGTTTCCAATTGAGTGTGCAAAACCAAAACCAAGGTAATTACTCTGTCCAATCACAGCAGTCGTAAACAATCCAATGAACCAATTAGAGCTCGAAGCAATTACATGTCGGCGGCGCCAAGCGCGGGAAAACGCGTGCGAGTAAGTCACGATTGGTTTTGGTTTTTCTTCTGATTGGTCGAGAAAGTGGCGCGACATTTTTTAGCCAATCACAAAGCGTAGCAATGAAAAACCATAGCAATTGTGTAATTACTTTCACACTCAATTGAAAACTGATCTATTACATCGTATCGTGCAATCAGTCCGACAGACTATCGGTAAGAAATAAAGTGTTTGGTTTAAAACAATTGGTTTAAAACACACGAACAACGTGCTTCAACCAATCATAGCAAACATACTGCTGTGTAAACTGACCAATCAAAAGCAAAAGCAAACCACCAATCGCGGCTTGGACTGTGGACGTTTTCCCGTGCTTGGTACTGGTATCAAGTTTTCCCGCCCTTGGCGCCCGGTTGCACATTTTCCCGCGCTAGCAACAATTGCATGTTTGCCCAAGTTCTGATTGGTTCAGTTTATTGTTTGCTTTGTTGTGATTGGTCAGAAGTGATAACTTATGGCGGTGTCAGGTAGCTTCGTAAGTACGCAATGCTGAGAGGCTGTCGTTTTGAGAGAAGATCTATTAACCGCCAAGGAAGAGACGATGAGCCCAGATGAACCTGCAGAGAAAAAAGAAATATAAATAAAATGTTTCTGCTATAATGCGTTATTCTTCTTCGATAATTACTTGATCAATTAATTGGGCGCTGGACCTTTTAACGCACGTGCCAAATTGTTGCGAATTATAAACTAACGCACGTGCCATAATTGTTGTGCTATGTTTTGCTAATTTAAACTTTTAAACGCACCTGCGAAATTTTGTTTTCCTAATTAAACTTTCCACCGCATATGCAGAAAATTTTGCTAATTCTGCCAACGTTCACGATGCCGTGGCGTTGACGTCAGCGTTGCGGCTGCTTTTCTTTCCTTTTGAGTTGACAACAAAACACTTTAATGACGGGTCCCACGAGAAACCGTGAGATTTGTTTCCCTTCGACCCTTAATGTAATGTTGCCTCGGCTTATTAGCCATCGAAAAGACATTCAAAAGCTGACGATTCGTAGGTTAACCCTTCTTCAAAGCGAATAAATACCTTGGTGATGTACCAGACGAGAGAACAATCTTTTCCATCAACTTGTAACGGTTCCACGATCCATCCGCTAGATATGATCTGGAGGGGACGGAAAGAAATAGCCAAAATGTAAAAAAATTGCTTTGTAACAACGAACCTGTATTCGAATTTATTACACGAATGACTTTTCCTCTTCTTCCAAAAAATCAACCATAATTCGTTGCAATATAGTTCCATCTTTTGAATGTGAACACTCATGTTTATCCGCAGTTCAAATATATGATTTTCATAAATTCACGTTCATATACTGTATATTCACTATCATCGGGTATATAACGAACTCTCAAATGACCATCTCTCCATGTGGTTTGATAGCTCAGTTGATAGAGCATTACACCGGTATCGAAATCCGTTACTTTTATACGGTTAAAGTCGCTATCATATCCCATCTTCTTTTCGACATTTTTTCTTTTACTTAATTATATTTTTTCTCAAAATCGAAGCTTCAAAATAACAGTTCCTTATTAAAAGAAAATGTAGAAAAATGACAAACCGGTGAGAACAAACAACGAGGCAAAAAGGATGGATCAGGATTGAAGAAGATTTAGACATACTACGAACCATGAACTTGCAAAACTTATTTTTCAAGAAGCGCAAACCTGACGCATCTTCTGACGTACCGCATCACTTGACTAACACACACGAGATATTAACACCAACCTGTCCACGAATAATTGAAGGTGACAGCGGACACTTGGGATGCTCAATTGACTGAGATGCAAGAACATACTTCTCACCCTAAAAATAGCAAGCAGCAACAATGAGGAGCTGTAAGTAAATCTTTGATGGCGCCATTTGCACAAGAGACCAATAAAGAGGAAAACTGTATGTCTGCCCCCTTTGAGAATCGCTTTTGAACTAATTTTAAGGGTACAGTGTACCTTCAGATCGAAAATTTATCGAAATTGTTTTTGGCGTCAAAATAAAATTTACAGAATGAACTTTCACTCAAAAAAAAATTGTCGAAAAATAGTGAAAATTGACGGAGAAATGACAGTATAACTTTTGTGGGCGGAGTTTGTTTATGAAGCGATATGTTTTTTAAGCGCTGTTTTCTAAAATATAATTTTTCGCTTGTTGGGGACACTTTAAAGAGCTACAACTCAAAGGAAATTTGTTCGATTTTCCTCAAATTTGGACAGAAGCTAGGCTAACATATAATCAACAAAAATGTGTCGGCGAATTTCTTATTTTCGAAAACTTTTTCGTCAAGAGCCATTTCCGTGCGATCATTCCAATTTTTTTTTCTCCCTTTTTCGAAAATATTCTGTAAATTTTTCACTACAATTGAATATGGGAAATCGCCGACACGTTTTTTTAGCGCTTCGGGTCCGGAAACCCGAGAACAAATCAAATTAGCAAAATACAATAATCGCTTTGAGTTATAGCGTTTTAAAGCTGATTCGGACGTTCGAATTTGGACGTCGTAAAAAATTCGACAATTCACTTTATTACCAAATGGTTTCCATATTTAGATAGCCAGCTCTATAAGCTTTAATTTGATATCTGGGTTTAGGTATATTAAGTGTAATCTTAAGACACTAGAGCTGTTATACTGGAGACACCCCCGAAGGTACACTGTAACCTTAATACAAGTGCTTTTATTGCAACATATCTCTCGCAATTCCCTATTTTCAAATTGCCCATAATACACTTTGTTTTCCCCAAAAATTTTATTGAAATGCTCTTGGGAATATGCAGTCCTCCCAAGAGCATTTACAAACAATAGTTTATGCAAAATTTGGGGGGGGGGGGGGGGAAACAAAGTGTATTATGGGCAATTCGAAAATAGAGAATATCTGCAATTAAAGGCAAGTTAACTCACGTAGCAATCAGACAAATTCGCAAGCCAATGCAAGTTTCCAACTCATTGGGTTGGCTTGTGATTGAGTTTGGCCAGGGCTTAAATCATGATAAAGAGTTCCACTAACCTCTACACGTTCTTTGGACACGTAACAGAAATCACGAGAGTGTGTCATAAAACATTGTGACGTCTCATGGAGCATGTACACTGCAACAAGAAACAAAGTAATAAGTGTAAACAGCAGCTTTTTACTGTTTTGCGAGAAAATCAGCGACATATAGGCGATTTTAAACCCTCGCCGCTGTGCATGATTGGCAAAAATTACCAGGTATTCCCGTTTATAGCGACGGTGATTTTTTGATCGCCGCAACGAGCGATCGAAATCGCCGAAATCTGACAGGTCAAATATCGACGAAAACAATCGCTGCCAATCGCCAAGTGTGTCCGCAACAGGCAGCGACGAAAGTTGTTTGTGATTTTCGCTGGCGATCAATTTCACCGCGATGAGCGTATACAGGCTCGTTTACACAGGTGATTTTTTGTGCAATTTTTGTCGCGCGCAAGTTGCATCTTCAAATCGCATGTGTAAACGGGCGGCGATTACAGTGCGATTTGGGCGCGATTTGTCGCGCGATGTCGCAGAGGTTTCGAACATGTTATTCGAAACCTGATGCAACTTGGCAGCGATTTTTGAGAAATTGCAGCAAATCAAAGCAAATGTCGCACCCGAATCGCGCAGGAAATCGCCGCTAGTTTACACTTGCGATTAAAGTTGCATTGGAGAGTGCGACAAAAAATCGCATCAAAAATCGCATGTGAAAACGGGCCTTAAAATCGCTTAGGGATCGGGAAATAACGTTTCTGACTTCGACGACATCATCATCGAGGTTTGACACACAGCAAAGCAAGCAACACTAGGCAGTGTTGTCCGTTAACTTGTCATCATCAAAATACTTTAAGTTGACCTGCTTGACCAAAAAACAAAGGATTCTGGCCGATTAAGGTAGTACTAGCAGACGCACTTATTGAAAGATTGCTGCCAACAACAACGCAAAACTTTTGATACTTACCAACTTTCAGCCCTTCTTCAACATGCTCTACGATATTTATTTTCTGCAATTAAATGGTATAAACAAAATCAAGTTAGCCGTAATTCAGTCCTATATATGGCTGCAAGGGCTAATTGTTAATAAACGATTTACTAGCACTAGCACTAGCACTATCACTATCACTATCACTATCACTATCACTATCACTATCACTATCACTATCACTATCACTATCACTATCACTATCACTATCACTATCAAGAACAACACCCAGCGTAGAACAAGAGCAATCGACAAAATCAGCAAAAGGGGCCGGTGATAACCATAAATGTAAACACAGCAAAAAAGACCGTAGTTTATTCCCAGGAACCTTTTTTCCAGCGACATTTTCAGCTTTGGCGTCGCATGCAAAAGAGCCGTATCACATGCGATTTTCACCACAGCCAGGCTCCTGTCGACGAAGTTTTTTTAATGTGTAGGTACAAATGCGGGCCGGTACCTTGAGCATGTTGTCATAAATGTATCTGGAGAGCGGATTCTTGACTGCCTCCCAAACGGTCAGCGGTGATGCATCAACGACTCCACGACCCATGAAACTAAAACAAAATGCAAAGCACACTTTATTTTTATAAAGCTTCGAGAAACAAGCTCGCTAAAATTAAGAAATGATACCAGCTGTAGTAATGTGGGGAGCGCAAAAATGCGACTATTATCTAATCAGAATTCGACAATAGCTTCCAGAAAGTCAACTCAAAACTGAAAGTGAACTTAGTGGGTTTCATGGAATTTACTCATTAATTCTGACTGGATAGTTGATCTTCATGAAGCATGCGAATTGCAGTCGCTCTCAAGAACCCACACTAACTATCATGAGTTATAAGCCTAATTTTCTTGTCTTCCACTTTTGGCTCACGAGATTACAAAAGAATAAAGGTTAATTATTGCACAAAGTTTAGCCAATCACTAGTCATGATTGATCGTAGGAAGTGCGTTACAGTATTCTTACCAATGCAGCAAGCCGCCAAGACATTCTTCGCGTTTCCTTACAATTGTGACATCCTTCTGAATGCTATAAAACCTACAAGTGTAACGAAAGAACATTTAACTGTTCAAAAAAATGGGCGCGCTATGATTGGTCAGATCGAGATTATTATATCTCGATAAACCACGTGCATTACGTCATACGCGTGCAATATTGAGTTTAGAATAGAGCTGTTTTCAATTGAGTGTCGTAAAACCAAAACCAAAGTTATTACTCTGGCCAATCACAACAGACGCAGACAATCAAATGAACCAATCAGATACATGTAACCGGCGCCATCATGGTGCGGGAAAACGCGTGCAAGCATGTCACGATTGGTTTTGGTTTTACTTCTAATTGGTTGAGAAAGTGGCGCGAGATGTTTTAGCCAATCACAAAGCGTAGCAATGCAAAACCAAAGAAATTGCGAAATTACTTTCGACACTCAAATTGAAACCGCTCCAAAGCTGCTGTATACGCGCGATTCGATCTGAGCGTGCTCCATTTTTTTACGCAATATACTGAATTGTACGCGCATTGTCTATGGTCTGCTAGAGTACAGACGCACAGCTGACGTCATGAAGAATTTCTTTTCTCTGTTTCGTCCAACATGTCAAACCGCTTTAAAAATACTAAAACGGACCGTATTTAACTGAATCATCCTTACATCCACCCGCCATGAGATGAATCCGCGGAAACTTGACGAGGAGAGGAGGTTGGTGCCGTCTTGATCATTTCAGGGAGACTGGATGCTAGCAACGCTTCTTTAAGGACTTCTGCCGCGGCATGGTTACCAAGGACACGGAACTTGATGTGAAGTCGATTGACTGTAAAAAACAAGATACGACGCCAAGTTCAATCAAAATGTCTCATTTCATTTAGCATTAATGCAGTTAGTTTAAAACTTAAGTAATGCTGCACATAAGAACTACCGTAAACTTCATTGTTCTGCGGCATTGGCTCTTTCCCACCCATAGAATATCTTTGGTTTCAAGAATAGAGGAGGGACTGATGGTTTATAATCATATTTCAGTATAACAATAAAGAAAATCCATTTGTGTCAAATAAATTTTAGGAAATTTTCGTGCTTAAGGTGGTTCCATATTGTTCAGTCCTCTCGTCTTTTGCATTCCATTACAGCTAGCCCGATAGTGTGGCTAAAAATCTTTTACGTGAAACCAGTAAATCTTTTATCAGTCAACAAAGTGGTATCCAAACGACGTCATCATTCGTTGCCATGGCAACGCGAAAAGAGGTCAAAAATACGCTATTTTGGACCATTTGAGGCTAATAACTTATAAACTACACGGTGAAAGTTTTTGTTTTCGATATATTTTTGTTTAATTGGCAAGAGAAACGTTTTAACAATTTTTTAAAAAATTCTGTACATAGAGTTCAGAGCTACCTTAACTTTATGAAAAATGACATCTCTGAATCCTATGTACAGTTTTTTTTCAAAATT
Organism: Cladopsammia gracilis; assembly: GCA_022457155.1. Lineage (NCBI taxonomy): Eukaryota > Metazoa > Cnidaria > Anthozoa > Scleractinia > Dendrophylliidae > Cladopsammia > Cladopsammia gracilis. The sequence goes on from JAJGOT010000573.1 coordinate 208,553, forward strand.
GGCACAAATGTTTGTTGTGTTTATAAGACGAGAATATATAAAAATCAAAAGATTTCACCGAGCAGTTTTGAAGTTATTAGCCTCAAAAGGTTGAAAATGGGGTCTTTTTGGCTTCTTTTTATGTTGCCATGGTAACAAATTTTGATGTCGTAGCCACCTAAATTTGGTCATTGGTTAAGTGTTTACAAACCTGTACAGAACGTTTTCTCTTAACGTAACTGGTGTAGCTAAGATTGAATATCATAGATGTATCATGATAGGAATGTTTAAACTATTAGAAGCCACCTTAACCAATCAGAATAGCAGAAGACAATAGCTAATAATTTTGCTTCTTTGATGAAGTTTCCCAAATACAATATATTTTAAAAATGGCATGTTGTGCGATTGGGTCTCAAGTTACTTGAAACATTAAAAAAAATAGACAAAATGCACCTTGAAACTTAACTTTTTAGCGGTTTTTGAGTCTAGGCCAATGAGATCACTAGTTGTAACAATCAAAAAAGTTAACATTCCATCGTGCATTGCCGTTTAGCACTTTCCTTCTTATGCGGATCATTACTTAATGATGAATTTAACTTACCAAGAGGTTTTTCAATGAACTCGTAATCATCCGTCCTGGAAAAAGAAAAACAGCGTTGAAAATAGCAATTACGTAGACAACTTGCAAAGTCCTGCCCTAGATTATCGAAAAAGGAATCAATTGTATTTATCTCTTACTTGAGATTTTCGAGAAATCTCTGTTTCTCTTCTTCCATTTTCTGTTTCAATTCACTGATTTCTTTTTCCTTTTGAACTTTTTGATTTTCCAGATCTTTCAGTTTGTCCAAACAGTCCTCTCTATCTTCCTCGCTGGTCCTTAGCTTCGCTCGCGCTTCTTCCAGCTGCAAATGGATGTTCTCTCGTTCCCGCCGCTCATACATAAGCCTGCAGAGTTTTAGTATAAATACAAGTTTAGTAAAATTCGCATCTTCCTGTGGTCTGCTTTTTTCCATTCGATGTGAGATTCCAGGAACCGAAACTAATGGTGTTCACATCGGCACCAAAACACGTTTAGCGAAAACACGTTTCCCGTAGAAAACAAATTTACAATTTCATTGTTAACATTAGCTGTTAATTTCAAAACATGTTTCACGCCTGGTTCTTTAATTTATGCTGTTTAACGAAATATGCATAATCTAACAAAATCAACTAAAGGCCTGGTAACACTACAGTCAAAAATGAAAATTAGCCCGTGCAAAATGACATAAAAACAAAAACATTCCTCAAAAAGCGTGTCCCATCGGAGCGGTTTCTTTTGTTTTCCTCGATTTTTGCACGGGCTAATTTTTGTTTTTGACTGTAGTGCGACCAGGCCCTAACTCAAACTGATGAGAGCTACAGGTGAACTGGCCCACAGAGGCCCCGTCCACACGTATCCGGATATTTTTTAATCCGCACCTTTTTTTTACGGATTAGAAAATATTCGCGTCCACACGTAGCGTATTCGAATCGTATTTGCCCGAATTCGCCTTTCTGGCCCCGTCCACACGTATCCGGATATTTTTGAATCCGCACCTTTTTTGTTGCGGATTGGCCTTCCGTCCACACGTATCCGGCGAATTCGGGCAAATACGATTCGAATACGCTAAGTGTGGACACGAATATTTTCTAATCCGTAACATAATTTAACGTAATTTTCACGAAGAAACAACAAACGACTGACACATAACTTCGCACTTTTTCAGCAGCCATTTAAACTGACGTTTAATTTCAATACGTTTTAAAAGCGCTCAAATTATGCGCGCATTCTTACCTGTTTTCACTTTCATCAACCTTCTCAAACGCTTCTCGGAGTTTCCTCACCTCCTCCTTGAAAAACTCCAACGTCTCCTGGTTGTGTAGATCATCCGATGACTTCGCGCGAGAAAGCCGCTTTATTCTCGCATTTATCAACCTTCGCTCTCTTGCTCTTTCAACATGAAATCTTTCCTTCTGACCTGACAATCTCTGTAGCGCAATTTCCTTCTCTTTGATGCCATCTAACATCTGCTCCGAGATGCGTTTTTGCTGCTCATGAACTCTTTCTTCATCTTTCTCAAAATGCGCGCGTTTAGCTACATACTCAAGAAAGAAATCATCGCTGTCGGAGCCGATATGCCTTAGCCTTCTCTTAACCAAGCCAAGAACTTCTTGCTTTTTTTCGTCTGTCGCTCTTGAAATATTCAGTTCCTCGTCTTCCGATAAAACGTCAGAATCGGCACAAGAACTAACCGTCTCAAAGGTCTCGTCAATCAAATTTTCAATTTCGCCATATTCCTTCCATAACAGCTCCATATACTTTTCCCGTTCCTGGTCTATAACAGCCAATTCGTCTTCTTCTTTATTTTTTAAGTTCGCCAAACACAAGCGAATTTTCTCGGCGTGCTGTTGTCGCGTCGTTTTGTACTTTTCTTCAAGTTCTGATATTTTCTCTTCGTTTTCTAAAATCTGCCGCCCATAAAACTCCACGTTCGTAATCTCCTCCGCTAAAGTACCGCGCGTTTTTTCGATCAGTTTTTCTTTCTCTGTTTTAACCGCCAACAAATTTTCAAGCTGTTGTGCTAGCACATCTTCAATTCCATCCGAATCAGCCCGAGATTTCTTCGTGTCGAAATTCCAACTGGCCCGTCTAGAACTTCGCAAATCAAACGCAACAGTTGGAGATCTCGGACCTATGTCTGAAATGCGCCGCCTTTTGTCACTTAAATCAAAATCTGTGATTCCATTTTCCGCCAAACTTGGTTCATCCTCTGGGCCGCCTGACTCCTCCACAGAGCTGAGATATATCACGTACTGATCATGTTTTTCTTCGAGTAACTGAATTTTTCTTTCAACCTCTTCCAGTTCGGTCAAATCTTTCTTAAGCGTGCATTCAAGCGTTGATTTATCCCGATTTAAGTTCTCCTCCGCGCCAGCTTTTAATTTTTCAAGGTTTTCTTGCATTTCTAACAACCTTACTTGTTCATCTTCAATTTCCTTCAAGTCTCTTTCTCGTTCTGAAGCATGAAGTTCCCCTTGCCTCGCCCGATCGATCTCGGTGTCGACTAACGCTTTGCGCCTCTGAAGTTCAATCTCCACAAGTTTCGTTTCATACTGAATTATCTGCTGCCATTCTCCTTCCATAAATCTCGCAACCTCTTCTCTCTCCTTCTCTATTTCCTCGGCAGATTCCTCCACTTTGCTGTCGTGCCTATATTTCACCTCGAACAATTCTTCCAACTGTTTCTCGATTTCATTTTTCGCGTCCTCGTGTTTTTTGTCCATGTTCAGACGTACGCCCTCCAACTCTTGCCTCGCTTCTTGCGATTTAGCCTCGTGGAGCTCTCGTAAAATTTGAATGTGTTCTTTTTGATCGTCAATTTCTTTCTGTTTATGATCGATTTCTGTTTGGAAAGCTTTTTCGATCTCTAGTCGTCGCACTTCGGCTTCTTTGTGTCTGGCGATCATGTCAGTCACTTGATGCCTGTGAAGTAATGATGTATGTAGTTAAAGTATATGCTAATCAAACATTTTTGGCCGATTCACGTATATAACTACATTGGGGAAGGAAGACAAATGCTAGGTACTACCGAGACTTAGGTAATGTTCTTTAGAGAAGTTTTAAATTGATTGTCGAAAAACAAATTTCGCGATTGCCAGTTTGGTTTTGCATTGCTACGCAATTGGCTAAAAAAATTTCGCGCCACTTTCTCAGCGAATCAGAAGTAAAACCAAAATCAATCATTACTTGCTCGCACGCGTTTTCCCGCGCTTGGCGCCGACGACATGTATTTCCTTGAGTTCTGATTGGTTCATTGGTTTGCCTGTGGCTGTTGTGATTGGCCAGAGAAATTAGTTTGGTTTCAGTTTTACGACACTCAGCAGTTGTCGCGTCAATTTTGGCAACGTAACATTTTCACCAAATTACTTCCCCCAGCTAAACAATAAAGGCTATGACAAATATTCGCCAAGAGAACAAAAGAATTGGACTTACTTAATTTCTTCTAAAGTTTCGCCGGGGACTGAAAGATCCACTTCAACCCTGCAAAGTTTTACAAAAATGATGAGAAAAGTTCTTCGTGTAATTGTATTTTTTTATTTAACTTGAATAGCGTGAAGAAACAGTAAACAAAGCGAAGAATTGCTTACCCGGAGTCAAACGTCATCGGAGAAGAGGAATCAGACCTCACGCTCAGGTCCCCGTGGCTGCCTCGGACCGGGGAGATATGGTAATTACTCAATGACTCGGTGGATTCCTGAGGAAAAAGAAAAAGAAAATCAATGATTCTTCCGTCCAATAAAAAAAGATGCTAGTCCATCACAGGGTTTCCCCCCGGCATTCTGTCACCGGTACCCATTTATACACCTGGGTGGAGAGAGACAATGTGGAGTAAAGTTTCTTGTCTGAGGAAACAACATGGCGGCCGAGACCAGGCCTTGAACCACAGACGTTCGTATCTATAGTACAACGCGCTAACCACTAAATGAAGGATTCACCCAACCTCGTTCCCAGGGTCTCTCTTCTTCGCTCCAGAGGGCGGGAAGAAGAGAGACCCTGGGAACGAGGTTGAGATTCACCTCGCCTCCACGTAAGTTTAGAAGGTATATCTTTTTTCTCCTTGTTTTGTGATCCTGCGCATTCTGCCTCTATATGTGAACTGCTGCAACACTCACCATGCTGAACAGTCCTGATCGTCGTTTCTCTCTGAGTTTTGCCGCCTCCGTTGGATAGTTGAACTTGAACACATCACTCTTTCCAAGAACAATAACATCACCTACAAATAAAGCAAGTGACACTCAATCTACAGTACGATGATACGACGTTAGCTCGCTTTTTCGGATAGAGCAGATTTTAATTGATATTCAAAATGATTGCGTGTTTCCTTTAGTTTTGCGTGTGTGGGAACACGTGCAACATGCAATCAGAGCCTTTTTAACCAATCATCAATCGTGACTGATCGTGACTTGCAATTCGCACGATTTTCCGCGTTTGGTACCGACTGTATGTTTTCCGACACTTGACACTTGTTTCCTATTTTCCCGCGCTTGGTATCGGTTGAATCTTTTCCCGCGCTTTGCACCGGTTGCATGTTATCGGTTCGTGTTCTGATTAAAGTTTGTTAAATTATAATTGACCGGTGGTGTTTATGTTTGTTTTCGTTTCTGACAAGCATTAAAATATCTTACCTTGATTTAGTTGGGTGGATTGCGAGACAGCCACACCATTCACCCAACACAGTGAAGAAATTGGGTCAAGAGAGACTCCTTTTCCTTTAGCGAACTCCAACACACAATGTTCTTTTTCAACCTCTTCACCCTCGAGAACTGTACAAAACAACACAAAGAAATATCCATTCACTTCAAATAACAGTCTCTATAAAGCCGAATCCCTTTTAAGTAGGTAAATCAACTAATGAACGCATTTCTAAGACCAAATAAGAACTTTATGGTTTCAAAAGATGTGCTATACTGCTGCCGTGCAAGCAACAGAGTTTGGTGCCAATGTTAAATGAAGACGTCGCACCTTAAATGGGGTGCCCAAACCACATAACAAATTTAAGGTTTCATTGGCTTCTTCTTGGCAGCCTGAAGTAACTACATGTATACCGCGTTCATACGGCATTTCATTCTCTTTACAGCCTAAAGTATCTACATGTTTACCGCGTTCAGACTGCGTTTATAGCTTAAACTTAGCGCGTTTCGGCGACTTACCTATATCTTGAGGGTTTGGAGCGTCTTCTAGTCCGATATACGTCTTGCCAGGCTGTGAACAAAAACCCACTGATAATAAATGGGAGGTTTGAATGGACAGAATTCTTCGTAAAGTTGGTCAAGAATTAACCGCACTTTTGCAGGAGAACCGCATTATATTATTAAAGTGGAACACGTTGCGTTTTGTGATATTACGAAAACAGGAAACACACAAGAATGCATCTGAATGCTTCTTGATTTTCCTGACTTCTTGGCAGCTCGCATGGAATCAGTAAGATCGTTTTTTTTTTGTCAGGAAAAAAAGGAATATACAGTAGAATTAAACGAATGACATTGTATTACCATGATACGATACAGCATTATTTCTGTTCTCAGTGGATCTTCTTCTAAGCGAACCAAATGAGGAAGCTCAATATCAACAAGAACAGCACGTGACCCGTGACGACGAAGCTGCAGTTCGCTCTCCTGAGAACCAAAACAACAAATATTTCACCTCAGGATGGTGCTCAGCAATCTTTGAATCAAAGGCTCCTATGAGCCAACTCGTGAATAAGAAACGCTCTAAATAAAAGATTATGCACAACTTCGGACCTTCCCGTCTCCCAAGCGTTTTGCTCTACCAACCCCCACCCCCTGCGTCCAACTCCCCACCCTCCCCTCCATCCAACGCCATCACCATCGGTAAGGCAGGTGACCATTACATATCGCGGGCTCAATGTTACAACTCGTTCAACGCTGCGCGTATTCAAAAGTTAGAAAGAATTGTCATCAAAATTTAGCGCGCTGACATCATCACCTCAAAACCACTCCACACTCCACCCCGTTTAACCGCTCTGTCCCCACACCCACCCCCACCCCTTTTAATTACACTGTCTCCACCTCACCCTACCCCAACCAACTCCATTTTACCGTACTATCCCCACCCCACTAACCTGCATGATGGATTGTGCCTCCTTCCATTTCTCGGTCCAGTCTTTCGTCAGCTGATCCACGCGCGCTTGATTTTCGTAAAGTTTCTTAGCAGCTTTTGCGGAGTCATGAAGCGAGGATTTCTGTAGAAAAAAGAATAAATAGACCATCAAAAACTGTCACATCAACAAAACAACAAAAACAACAACAACTGTTATTTTACAACAAACTTACCTCATCTCCAATCCGTTCTGACTTCCGTATAATTCCTTTAAGTCTGTCGATTTCAAGTCTGAGTTCTCGAATCAGTTTCACGTTTGGATCCTGTAAGTAATGAATAAGCCCTGGTTATTGGACCTGTTTCATGGGGATTTTGCTGGCTTTAGTGTCAAAACTATCTTGCAGCTATGACTAACAAACCTCGCTTATACACAAAATGCTCGTATGTCATCACAGGGAATATTCTAATTAGCGGTTCTTGCAAGACAAATGAAAAACTTGAAAACGTTGGCCGCCTTTCAACGATGTATTGACGCAAAGCGAAAAATGTAAATCAGTTAGCTGAAGATGGATCACCAGTTAAATTAGCTTGTTTTACAGTTTTACCTCATTAATTGTTGGCTGGTTAATAATACTCTTGGCTCGATGAGCATACCGCAATGTGCTGAGTGTTTCCCCGTAGTTGCATTCGGCTGGCGATATAGCTGAAAGAACAAAATATTTTTCAAATCATGCATTTTTTGGCAAATATTGCTACAAAAGAAAAATAATTTTGTCTTTTCTAACCTGCAATCATGACAGTTTTTGAATTTCCTCCAAGGCTGTCCTTTAGAAGAAAAGTCAACACGGCATCCCGGTATGGTACAAACAGTTTCTTCCTGAATGACGGGCGCTTGGATGTCGTAGAAGCATTTATGGAGTTTTCAGCTGTGAAGAAAAAAAAAGGCAACGATTCATAATCTTAAAAGTTGTTCAAAGAATGTTTTATTGATGATATAAAAAGAGGAATGAGGCGGGCGTAAAGGGAGGGGGGGGGGGGGGGGGTCCCATAGTTCCAGTTTCCTCTCGGCTCGTTCGCTCGCTCCAGTCTCGCCGAGCTTGTTTTCGTGTCAGCTTTCCCACTCGACTGACTGAAAAGGGAAAGCTAGCAGTCTACTTTTTATGAAGAATTGCTTCCTCTTACTGCTCTTAAGGGTAAAAATCCATGTGAGCCACACCCATACCTGGTTTTAGGGGTTCATTTCAAAAGTTTCGACAATCACAACCGTCAATTTAATATGAGTCCCCCTCCCCCCCCCCCCCCCCCCTCCACAGGAGTGTCTAGATTGCTTTCTTTCTTCCTGTGCAAATGAAGAACATGTACAAAAACGGAATTTTGTATTCACCAAGAGTAGATATCACAATCCCTAAAGTTACAAGGGATTTGTTGATATTGGCTCCTTCCTTCAGTCTGTCACCAACAGCACCACTTGAACTGGCACGCTCACTAAGAACAAATGAGAGAAAATAAATTTAGTACAAGCAGTAGAGAGGTAGGTTAGTTCTCTTTGCGAGGTGTGGTTTTCTGGAGGTATTGCTACCGTTGGCTGATAAGATGCTAGTCCAACACAAGATGGAATAAAGTTTCTTGTCTAAAGACACCAGGCCTCGGCAGTGTGACGTGATGAGGCTCGGGTCAAACGCCGTACTTTACACGAGCCGAACTCAATTAATTGAGTTCGGCTCATGTGAAGTTTTGTTAGTTAAGTTCGACTGATTGTATTTGGATCGGCTAGCCGTTCTTCACGGCTGGTGCAGCCGTGAAGAACGGCCGAGGTTGAGTTCGACGTTTGACTCACCAGGCGACCTCAATGAATTTGAGTTGACCTAAACTGTAATTAGGTTCGGCTCGTGTGAAGTACGGCGTTTGACCCGGGCCTAACCAGTCTAGACTACCGATATCCGCAATACGAGTAGATGAACATCATTGACTGTTAGCCAATTACAAAATACCATAAAATGCTCTGTGAAGTTAACAGGTCAAAAATGCAGTTATACCAACCTGCCAGCCAAATCGACCAGGTGGATCTTGCTAATTGTCTCACTCGGCATGTCTTCTATGAACTTAGCCTAAAAATACAATTGTTCATGTTGAGTAAGTTGACATGTCGTATAGAGAGGTAGTGGTAATTAATTTACAATTCCTCTTACTTATGCCAGTTAAGAAGCCATGTTGTATAGACATTTTAAGTAATTCATAGTGATTGTTAGTTAAAGACCAGCCCCTAACATCCTTGTCGTGGGACGTGAGCAACAGTGGAGTAAGGTACAGCCTGTCAAGCTGAAGTACTATGTGACCTATGTTCAGAGGCCACTTCTGCAGCTGTGAAGGCCTGGCAGGAACCCTGAATAAGCTGGCATATAGATGTCTTGGCAAGTCTGCAGTGGGCCGGTCACCGGCGATTTACTACAGAAACCGACAAAGCCTTATGCATCCGTTGGCGCATATAACGACCCATTGATTGTTATGCCAATTAAGTTTCACTATAAAAAGACGGAATGGCACAATAACAATCCTAAGGTAAAAATAAACAAGACGCTGTGGGAGCGTATACTTTTGGTGTCGTTGTTTAGCGGAAAATAAGGCCAATTTCCGTACTTTTAAGTTACAATTCATCATTGGATCAACCGCACTAGAGCAGTTAACCGGGTTATTTCCAATTAATTGAATAAAATTAACTGGTTTAACAATTTCTGATGCGGCCGCCTATTTTTGGCGTTCACCGAATTTAAACCGTGTTAGCGGTTCCCATGGAAATTAATTGATCTGTCAATCATCTTGGCTTACGCGGTAAGTTTTGGCTTCCTGTTTAATTCGTGGGGTCGACTTTCATTTTCAAATAGAGAAACCGTCGTGTGTTTACGTTCTCCACAAAACGTATAATTTGATCATTTGACGATGCTGTTTTGCGGGGAATAACAATATGTAAAATGCACGTGCAGAGGCATTGTTTTTGCTCATTAATTCTATTATTTTGTGCCGCTCTTACTGCCCGGCGGATGCTTTGGCAGGCTTACTTCGTTCCTCGTTCCCATCAGATGAATAGAAACTTAACAATGTCACAAAAAAGAAAAAAGAATAAAGAATATAGCAAATGATAACATGATCTCTCACATTCAAAGTTCAACCTTATGAAGTGCGGCAGCTCAGAAAAATAAACTTGGTTATTTCATTACAAACACCTTTTCGCCGAGTTATTTTATTTCGGAATTTTAACCGGGTTTCTAAAAAAATAACCTCTATTGTTTTTAGGGCCAGGGTCCATTGTTGTGTTGTTTGTTCTATTGTTTTCTTAGCAAATCCTGTGAGGCGTTACGAAAGGTGCAGGTCTGCCCCAGTCCGGCCGCAGCCATTGTATAAAAATTGCTCCACTTCACGGCTGACTCAGACGAAATAAACACTACTTAACAAATTTACACCGGTTTTCCGTGGTGTGGACTCTTATTTACCACGATTTACGTCATCACGGAAAACCGGTGTAAATTTGTTTTTTACAACAATATTTAGAAAAAAATACAAGGAAAAATCGAAGTCTTGTTACAAGACGTGACAGCAAAGAAAGAGCAAGCGTTGTCTATAACTTTCTCGCAATCTGATTGGTTTTTTTCAAGCGCGCGTGATGTTAGCGTCAGCACCGTTGTCTGGACTTACGTCGACCAATCAGATTGCGAGTTTAGCGGCAATTGTGGTAAAAAAAGGTATTTCCCGTGCGTTTTTCATATTCAGTAGGTGTTTTCACAATAGTGGATCATTTGCATATAATTAAGTGGGAGTTATGCAAAAGATCTCTATTATGCCAGCCAAGAATGTTACTTTGATGAATGTAATGAAACACTAAGTAGATTTGCCATGCGGTTTACTGGTTCTTGTTTTCGTGGAGAAACTGAAGTGAAAGTCGTCGATATGAATACCTTCAAAATATACTCCATTGTTAAAATGTGATAAAAACCTACAAATTGGAAGTTTAGTTTCTAGAGTATATGAAAGTTAAAATCCACCACGTATGAGTTTTAACGGCTATGAAACTTGTTGTCGAATGCGCTGAACAACTTGGTCTGTTATTCGGTGGACTACAACCGACTCTGACCCTGACGCGGTTAACAATTCCAATCACTAGTAACTTGTGCATCAAAATAGTTTCTGTAAATAGATCTTAAATTCAATTTTAAGTTTGCAAACCGCACAATGATGGCTGAAAACATCGCCCTCACTTTATAACTATAGGACTTGTATATAACACCGCCCTTAATCACTCTTTTGCATAACTTTCATAAAGTGGACGTACCTTCAGTTAAAACTTTGCGAAGTTGATTGCGGAACGGCGAGACTGCAGGGTTATAGAACTTGCAATCACCCGGCGCTTTTCACAAATGTGACTGCAGTTTGGATAAACACTCATTTTATGTAAGTCGAAAACTAATTGATTTTTAAAACAATTGCGCGGTGTTTTCACAATAGGGGCATTAATGAAGAGAGGTAACCTTTCAATGCTAAATGGTATAAAAAAGAAAGGAAATGAATTCCTATACACAGTTATTCCTATACACAGTTAAAATGACTCAACTGACGCCGACGCCATGTTCGACGGAATCTTTTATCTAGTTCGCTGTGAAAAACAACTTTTGTTTTTACCAGCAAAGTTAATTTGAAGTCAGCATTCACAGAGACACTTCTTTTGAACATGTTTTGCGTCTTGGACTCGTAAACAACTTCTCTGAGTTGATTTATGTGATTTATATGTGAAAAACCTACAAATTGGAAGCCGACTCTGATCCTGACGTGGTGCTCATTACGAGCTCATTACGAGCGCATCGAAATATTTTCTGTACTCTCAAATACAATTTTAAGTTTGCAAACACAATGATGGCCGAAGACATGGTTTCACTTTATAATTATAGGTTTAGGAGCGATTTTAGAATACCCGGCCACTTATTTACATATCCCTAAACGTTTTATAGAGCATATGCACATGACGTCATGAACTAAAACTCGCTGGAATCGCTTCGAATCGACCCCAAAACCACTCAAGACACAAGTAAACACACAAATAAGTTCAGGTGAGCCAGTTTTATTCAAATATCTTTCCTAATTTTACGCTCAAATTCGAAGTGAATTTTCCCCATACAAATCCTTATAAATTCGCTATTACGCAACAGTTACCGGTAAACATCACTTGAGCTTGGGCTACCTGTGCCAAAACTCGTATTTTTTAAATTGTCTTTGTTAACTCCCCCGCTCCCAAGTACTCTCTCTTTTTTGCCCTCCAGTTTGCAATTTTTTTCCGCACTTAAAATAATCGTTAAGTTTTTCTCAAGAGAAAATAATTGGACAGGTCCTCTCTTGGTCATTTCCTTTTTTGGAAATCTTCGTACGTACAATACTTAGAAGTGGATCCTATACGTCGTTTCGTTTCTATTACGTTGTTGAAATTTCCTTGATACAAGACTTTCGAAAAGGCGCATTAATCTCTTGGCTTGAGTACTCAATCAATCAATTTATTAATATCAAAGAGTGGGATGGGGTTACACTCCAAATCCGAGCCAGAGGCTCATGTGTGAAAGTTAAACGCATGACAATTCAAAAACAGACAATAGTGTCAATAGTCAATTATCATGCTTGCACGCTCAGGGTTTGGCTTTTCCAATCAGTGCCGCTGACAAAGAACAGAACACATCTAGACCTCTGATCTGCCCTGGCATTTTAAGCTTCTCGCAGGAAAATAATTTCCGCGATAACCATTTTGTAATGCGTTGCGCGTGGTTTCGTCAATGGGCGGGTTTGGATTTTCCAATCGGTGCCGCTGACAAAGAACAGAACACCTCTAGACCTTTGGACTGCCCTGGCAATTTTGAGCTTCTGGCAGGAAAATAATTTCCGCGAAAACCATTTTGTACAGTAATGGTTTCGTCAAGGTGCCAAAAGTTTAAAAACAGACAAGAATAAATTATCTTGACTTGCATGCTCAGGGTTTTCTTTTTCCAATCAGTACCACCGATAACGAACAGACGAGGTCGACGAGAGTAAATTATCTCGCCTGGGGGGGGGGGGGGGGGTACTCTCTATAATGGGCTATACGGGATGCTCCGCCCGAAAGGGGTACCTTTTTGAGGCTGGAGGTATATGAAAAGGTCGGGATTTCACGAGTTGAAGTATATGAAAGGGTAGGGATTTCACGAAGAATAGGAAATGGCAGCGAAAACACGAGTTGAAGTATAAAAAAGGTAGGGAAAACTGCAATTTAAGTATTATAAAAAGGGCCTTTCAACATATATCAAACAGACGCACGCAAAGGCTATATGAAACGGGTACCATTTTCAACGAAAGGTATATGAAAGGGGTATCATTTTCAATAAAAGGTATATGAAAGGGGTACCTTTTCTGTCAAAAACGGTATATGAAAGGGTAAGGGTTTGGACCTCGGGGTGGAGCATCCCCGTACAAAACGTTGTTGAGTACTCCCCCCCCGGGTTATCTCGCTGGACGACTTCTGAGATGTGCGCTCGAGGTTTTGCCTTGTGAATGCCTGAAGTGGAAACGCTTCGACCATTGTTTTCTTTGCGGAACATGAAAGGCTGGTTTTCAAAAAAGACTCAAAAAGCAGTCACTGACATAATTTACAGTTGAATACGAATTGTTTCGGGAAAATACTCTAGCGGCATAACTCCCCACCACAATCAATCATTTTAAATAGACCAACTCCCGTGAACAAAACACAAATGCGTTACATTAAGCTTATATTTAAACTTACCACGATTCTTCCATGAATCAAGCTGTATCTAGCGACAACATGCTACCCAACACAAAATGATTCGACAAGACGACACGCAATGGCGGCCCTGACAGTGCAGTCTCAGTTTGTGAGTTTGGGAACCTCGTGCTCTCCACGGGAGATTAAAGACTGGGGAGGACTCCGATGTGAATGGGGTGTAAAAAATTACGGCTTTTGGAATCACAGGCTGGTCGAATAAAATGTACATATTTTAAACACTTGCAAAAGAAAACGAAAACGAAAACGAAAACAACTTTAAGACTTTATTTTTAAACTCCACCCCCTCCCCTCGGAAAAAGACAATTTGGGGGGAAGTGACAAAAAAAAAAAGTACAAAAAGAAAGAAAAAATAATTTAAAATAACTTAAACTTTGAATTTAAACTTTTCCAATTATTGAACATTTTTATTGAATATTTTTAGTTTCTTTTAGGCCTCCTCGCCATTGTTACCTCTATTCTTTTTATATTAATGTGTTATTGTAGTATGGCAAATAAAAAAATAAAATAAATAAAATAAACATACGAAGAATTACAAGAAAGGCCGAAGGTTGCCGACAATTTCCGAAGATCCGAACATGTCTCGATGATTTCCGATATTTTTATTTTTATCACAACCTTGAAAACGACTTTTGAGTCTTTATTTTCAAACTCCATCCCCTCCCCTCAGAAAAAGACAATTTTTCCGGGGTCCTGGGGGGAGTACTTGGGAGAGGAGTACTCCCCCCCGCCCCCAAAAAAAAATATGTAAAGAAAATTGGGGAGTCTTCGTTTTCAAGTTTGGAGTCTTTGGGGTCTTAGGGGGTCTTTGTTTTCAAGACACTCCTCACGATTGTGTTTTTCAGCTTTGAGCTGAACAATCATTCCAATCCAACACAGATCAACATAGTCATGACCAGAAATACAAATAAACAAATTTCATATTTTGTGGCGTTCGCACTTAATTCTTGGGCAACTAAAAATTTATCGAGTCTTGCGCTGATTGATTTACCGACATTAAACCGTGTACATTAAATTTGACCACCGTGTTTTTGAGAAAACACAACTCGCACTTTGTCACGTTCGCCTTCAGCTCGCATCGACAAACAACAGGTTATACATACCTCTTACTAACCGAGTTCGAGGGCCGTACTGTAAATTACGGCCCGCGTTTTTCCTCTTCGATTTATGGCCCAAGCGCGAAGCGCGCGGGCCATAAATCGAAGGGGAAAAACAAGGGCCGTAATTTACAGTACGGACCGAGAAAACGAGGTTAGTAAGATATTTATTATATCTCTAAATCGGAGATAAAGGAAAACCTTTCAAGTCAAAAGATGGACGGCTTCATTTGACTGACGTACGTCACAAGAAAGCAAAGAGCAAATTTTATTGGCTTTCAAAAATAGTGTGATCGGTCCTCGATTCGGCGTGAACTTGCGTGGCTCTTGAATGAAAACTCTATACACGAATTAATTTAATCTTCCATGTGTTCGATAGGACGACGGAAACCTGACATAAGGTAGTTTTCTTTGAAAAGGATTCTTAGTTACTGGTGAAGATAAGTTAGGAAAAGAAGAATGAAAACGCCGCGATAAAATCGCCAAAACAAACGTGTTTGTCAAACGGGAAAATGTGGCAGCACTTCGGTCTACAGCGGTGAACGAAGAAACTCTCAAACTTCTAAAAGGACACTGAAAATATCTCGTCATCAAATACTGCAAGTTGTTTTTGGCTTTTTGTGTGCTTTAGTGGCTTCATGCCGAACTTTGTGCATGGATGAGTTTGAATTTCAATCGCACCTGATAAATTTTCAGCGTGAGCTGCAGCAAGAACGTATTTGCGAATACGCAAAATTGTTTTCATGGACTCCACTACAAGGACAAAAATTTCGCTGAGGAATCAAGGTACACTTTTACCGTAATTTTGTAGCTTCAAGTCTGTTCTTATTAGAGCCACTGCCACAAACGATAACTCTGAACTTAGGTTTATAACCAGACAAAAACTTGATCAAACTAAGTTAATTTAAGCTTACATGATACAGTTTGCCGATGGAAGTCGTTTCAAGTTGTTTTGTAGCTTTTTGTTTTTCATAGAGACGTTTTCTTACGAAGAAAGACTGTTTTGTTAATGCTTAATTAAATTCTAAGAGTTAAACGAATTTGCCGTGTTACTCGAGTTTTTATAACTTACAGCCTAAAAGCTAAATACCAAAACAAAAAAGCTTACTCGAGAAAATTGTCAATGCTTTTTGATTCGCAGCTAATCAGTTTTTTGCTAAAGTTATATTTTAATTTCATCGGAGAGTTTTTGTAACCTGGCATGTTAACCCACTTAGCTCCAAACGTTTCCTTTGGAAAATTTTTAATGTAGAAAACAACTTTTGTAAGCGTGCATTGTGTTAGGCCCGATGCTGAGACTCTCAAATTTAGCGGGCCGTACTGAAAAATACGGCCCGCTAAATTGACCAATCACAGCGCGCGTACTAACTAAGAGATATAATAAATGTATATATTTATATAACTGAGTTCCCAAATTTGACCAATACGAAACTGCATTTTTATGCTTGGCCGCTTCGCCCAACTAATAACTATATACCTGAGTAAATTTGATTGTAAAAATTGCATGTGATCGACTGCTGGTGTTATTCATTCTTGTTGAGGCAGTTGCTCTGAAAACAGAAAACATTAAAATGATTAGATACATGCTACATGAAAGAACCTTGTTTAAATCAAAAATTTGTCTAGGAATTTTTTTGTTAGGTTATTTAAGACCCTGCTTATAGCTAAATGACAACCCCGGATAAATAAAGCTATCTTTAATGTATAAATACATTGTTCTTCGATGACGGATGTGTAAAACAGAACATGTACGTATTTATTTTATATTTTACCGCATAGGTCTGTCGCTCAATGTTGAGCATTTCAGACTGCTCTAAAAGAAAACGAATATTAATAAAAAGGACTAGCAAAGAGAAAACTACAAGTTTGAAATGGCGCTTATAAGGTCTATAAGCGCAAAGTATGAAATTGCGTTTTTAAAGGCCCAGTATTGTCCAGAATACCTCAGAACAATAGAAGCCTCGCTCCTGTGCTAAAACAATGCAGGTGCGCGTGAAGCAAAATGGACGATAACGGGCCTTTTAGTACAGCCAGTGAGGCAGATGTACCCTGAAATTACAAACCTGAGTTTGTTTCCCTGTTCCATAAGAACCTCAATTGAATCAAAATCAGACACATGCTGTTTTGTTAAACCTGGATAAAAAAAGACAATCGCAAGGTCAACCAACATATTGCCTTATTTAATATCACATCTCCTAGAATCTGACCGGTGTGTAGTCTCCTACGCAGCCATTGTTAGGGACGTCAGGAAACGCAAACTTTATTGAGCTGGTACAATTTTAGAGTGTTAAATACTGTGACTATCAGGTGCCTCGACACAAACAATAGTAAATTACAAAAAATGCTTTCTTCCATACCTTCCACATATGGACCTTCTTTGGGATGTTCACGAACTTTTAAGTTTTGCTGAGGAAGCTTTTTTAATTTCTGCGGCCTCAACAGGTCACGGACATGTTCATTGTAAATTTCCAAGTAGCTGCAACAAAATAAAAATTTTTCATGATTGTCTGACTAATTATTTCATCCATCTTGTTTTCAGTCAATAATAATTAACCCTTTCACTCCCAGAGTAAATTACGGAGACATGTAATGTAGACTATGGCTCTATCTTTTTGAGTCTCTCAATAAAATCCTATGGTGTGACCATTGAAATGAAACCTATTTGACAGTACTTTTGCATGGTACCATTAAATTTGTTTTTTAATATTTTACAAAATGAAATTTGGGATTTTTCTTTGATTTTGATTTTTGGCACTTGTGGAGTTACAGGATTAAAAGGTCCTGCTGTGTGATGTCAGTTTCTGATTGATGGAGCTATTATGTGGTTAGCATTCCATGCTTTTTGTCACAAATTGGTTCACAAAGAGTTAAAAGAGTCATGTGGGGGTACACTGGCTTAATACTTAAGGAGATTTAAAATGTCTGATTACTTGTCAGGCCAACAGGGATGATTATCTGAAGCATGCACCCATGTTGAAATCTGTTAATTGGCTGAAATAAAACCAAAGTGCTTACCTCACTTCTGTTCTAAATGAAGAACTCATTGATGTGTTCTGATCAATATACTGGAATAACCCCTGCAGATGAAATAAAATACTAATTTAAGTTACCGGTACTGAGTTTTTCATTCAGATATTGACTACTACCGCTTTGACAGGGTGGGAGTCAACTTGAGTTTCTCAGTAGGGTGTATTCTCTCAGCAGGTCCAACCATGGGTAAAGAACAGTAGGAATTTGGACCACCAGAGAGAGAGAGAGAGAAGGGCAGGGGAGGGGAGGGTCTAATCACCCATTTCGATAAAAGTTGTTTTAACAAACACGCATGAAAGGTCATATGGTCATGAAAGGTCATATTATTATTATTATTATTATTATTATTATTATTATTATTATTATTATTAGTGGTATTACATCTATATGTACATATTTATAATGAAGCAAGTTAGTTTCAACTGTGAAGTACATTGTTGTTCATCCCTGTCAAAATGTGCTGGCAGCTGGCAATTTTGCCACCTACAGTCAACTATTATTATTATTATTATTATTATTATTATTTGCCATTCTACTTCACATTGGAGTTCACAAATCATGACTACAGTGTAAAAAAAAAAAATACATCTCTAGCCCTTAGTGCCTACTACTTCTGTTACCCTGCCTACCATGCACTACAGAACATTCTGATAGGGCTGGTTGTTACACTGTTTAAGTCTTAAGAAAACTGCAAATTATCATACATACATAAACTATATTTAAACTCGAATTTAAGAGTAGCCTATGAGGCTAATTTCTTCGAGCAAAATAACATATAACTGGGCAAGAAAAATCACGACTCAATAAGTTTTTATTACCTTGCATATTCTAGGAATAAGTCCAACTTCCTCCTGGAAGAGAAAAATAATAATAAAATGAACAAGATGTTCTGTGAAAAGTTTTTTTTTTACTAAATACAGTCAATGAAAGCTCCTGTAAGCAGACGGCCTCGGGAAGCAGAAAAAGTGTCCAGTACTGGAACTGCTGCTTACGGGAATGTGTGAAGTACAGAGTTTGTATGACCTAGTCAAAAGTTAATTCAAACAGAGTTTCCTAGAGGGGGCTGTAAGTAGAGCTGTCCGCTTACGAGAGTGTCTGCGCTAAGAGCTTATTGACTGTATTGATAACTAGATCTAGAAAAACTACAAAAATGCTCAAAATGCTACACACTTGAGGTTGTAACTGTACTAACAATAAAATAAAAGTACAAAATTTAAAAAAATTGGAAGCACTTTAATTGCTTTCCAACTTTTTTTCCTTCTCATGGTTGGCTGAAGGCTTGATTTTTTTCATGAAGCAATAAACCATTGCATCCAGGATAATTCAGCTAAAATGCACAAAATGCGACTAACATCTCAAAACAATAAAAGCTACAATAAAAGCTCTTGGCCTTCAGCCACTTCCTATATAGCTTCCATAAGTTTCTCTGCCTTTGAAAACCCGATGAAACAGTCACACTCATTTTTGAAATGTTGTTACATCCCATTCTTGGTCCTAAGGGTTGTTACTAAAAGAAGAATCAAAATAATGCACATGTAACATACACCCCTCAATCTGTACTTACATTGTCTCCCGTCATGGTATATGTTTTTCCAGCACTGGTTTGGCCATAAGCAAATAAACAGGCATTGTATCCTTCAAATGCTGAATCTAATACTCCCTTACCAAGATCATTAAACACCTGCAAATATTTGATCAGTCAAAATGTTAAAATCATGCTTGTGTATATTATAAAAATTGTTTTTTAAGTGAGTGATTGTAAAACCAAACCAAACGTAATCACTGGCCAATCACAACGGATGCAGATGATCCAATGAGCCAATCAGAATCTGAAGAAAATACATGTAGCTGGTGCGTGCAAGCACAGGAATTATTATTTTTTTAATGTGTGCAAGCAAGAGGCCCTGCCAGGGTAAATTCCGACAGGCGACATGACCCAAAAAGTAGCAACAGCACATAAAATGAAATTGCGACAAAAAAAAATATTTCTCGGCACAATTCCATCAGTGACATCAAAGCTGAGAATTAGCAACAAAGAACGGTGGTTTGGCATATTTTTTCACCAATTTGAGGTCCTTGCATGAGCATCGCGTTATACATCATAATTATGCAACTCCAAACAAACGCAAACAAACGCACAAACTCCAAACGCACCGAACGATAACTGAGCTATTGTAGAACTGTAGGCGTTTCTTTATAAAGTACCATTATCCACCTTTTCTAAAATTCCGACAAATTATGTTCGTTCAATTTCCGACAGCGAGGTGAAGCATTGATAAAACACTGACATGAGACATTTTAAAATTCAGCCAAGCAACACGGGACCCACCTCCCCCCCCCCCCCTTGCAGGGCCTCAAGCAAGTCACAATCATTGCTTTTGTTTTTAATCCTGAGTGGTTGAGAAAGTGGTGCAAGCTATTTAATTAACCAGTCACAATTTAAACATAGTTATTCAAAACCAGTTAAAGCAAAATAGAGCAGTTTTCAATTGAGTGTCGTAAAATCAAAACCAAAGTAATTACTCTGGCCAATCACAACAGGCACAGACAATCCAATAAACCAATCAGAACTCAAAGCAAAATACATGTAGCCAGCACCAAGCCAGGAAAACATGTGCGAGCAAGTCACAATTGGTTTTGGTTTTACTTCTGATTGGTTGAGAAAGTTGGCGCGAGATATTTTAGCCAATCACGTTAAGCAGAGCAATGCAAAACCAAAGCAATTGTAAAATTACTTTCGACACTCAATCAAAAACCACTCTAATACATATAACTTGCAATGCTCAGTTGAAAGTGGAAGTGCAGTGATGTAGTGGCTTTAATACTTTGGATGTTGGTGGTTAGAAGCATGGTCTCTGCTGTTGGAATTCAGTGTTGTTTCCTTAAAGATACATGAAAGACACTTCAATGCACCACACATTCTCTCTCCTCCAAGGTGTATAAATGAATACTACATGTATACCTGCCAAGTCTCATGCCTTAGGCGTGAGTCTCACGCCTGCAAGGCCCAAACTCTGATCTCACACCAACTCACACCTACAAGTATGGAGCAATTTCTCATGCCTAACTTACAGATTTGAGCTATCTGCAGCTTTAACTGATCACATGACCAAATTAAAAATATAGTTAAATTCATCAAAATTTGGCACTTTTTTGTAGGTTTTTATGGTTCTGAACGTTACGACTACAGCTTGATGTTATTAAACAGAGGTCTAAGGTACATGGAAACTTCCAATTCTTCCGAACTCCGGACATCTTCAGAATATATCGGGTTGTCTTCGGATTTGGTCGGGTTGCCATCAGAAATCCTGGCACTCCCACAAAAAAATTCTCATGCCTATCACTCAGAAGAAGTTGGCAAGGATAGGGTACTAGCGAAATAATGCTGGGTGTAACCCTGCAATGGACTAGCATTTCATCCAGGGGAGCAGTAATACTGGGTTTAGCTCTGGCAGTGTGGGATTCCTGTGGCTTGTGTATGACACCTGTGTCTTGTGTGAACCTATACCTTACCTTTACTCAATTGAAAGTGCTCTATACATATATACATGTACATGTACATGTTAAGTTATAAATATAATATTTGGTTGAATTTTACAGTGTACCTGTTCCTGTTTGATGAAGTGTTGATCTTTGGGGTCTGCTGACCAATAAGAATAATCAAAAAAGAATTCCTTCTTGTAATCACGTCCCTTGTCACCTTCCATCCCCATCTGACCGTAAAGCTGCAGAAAAGTAAAAATATTGAATCTATTAATTTTTTTTCATGAATACCATAAAAACCGACATACAACTACAAGAGCCTCTCGATGAGTAATCTACATGTACAGACTTCAATTTGGTCCCTTACAAATTGTCAACCTTCATTGATTTTTTAACAAATTGCTATAATATATTCTTGGAATTATGTACAGTTATTGCCATGTTCACATGTCTGATGATATTAAAATTATTTTGAAAATTGTCACTCTGACCAGTACCTAAAGATTGTTGATTTATCAATGGCAATTGCTGTGACTTCAATTTTGTCAGATAAACCCATACTTATGCCAACTCTTCCGGATACGGAACGAATCTCCCATTCTTCTGTAGGGGTCACCAAATCTCCCGGATCTTTTCTCTACAATAGGCTGAGATTTTAACCCAAATTTTCCCAAAACCCCCAAAAAATACAGTCTTTCATCATATCTTAACTTCACAAACGCTTTTCGGGTTGCAGGAATGCAGAAAATGGTACCTTTAGAGGGTAAAGCCAAAAGAAATTTTCCGGACCCCCCCCCCCCTTGATGCTCGTGACTATGTCGCTCGATTCATGCCTCGGGGGGGGGGGGGGGGGAATTTCACTCCCAGAAAAAACTCCCTATTTGCATCTCTGGTGTCATACAAGCTGCACTCGAGAATAGAGATTAAATAAAGAACTTATTCCTAAGTTAACCAGACAGAGTCATCATCTACATGTCCCTGTGGTTAAATTGGAATGTAGCAAGAAGTCCTTTTTTTTATCACTGCCATGTTAATTGTTGATAATCACAATTAGTAATGATTGTTTTATTTTTTTTATTTTTTACTTTATCGGATCTAGCATTATTATTTTACTTCTATATACTTTGGCTTATATAATTAATTTTAATTAAGTTATATAATGGATGTTTTTATATTTAAAACTTGACTATGTATAACCAATTATTAAATTTATTTATTAGCCTTAAAGAAATAGTTCATATAATTTAATTTTTTATTGTTATATTTATTTTTATTGTCATTAATATGGGGCCTCTATTGATCATGATAACAGTTTTAAATACTTTGTAGTACATGTATCCCTGGGAGGGGGGGGGGGGTACCTATACGGAAATGTTCCGCCCAGAATGGAAGTATATAAAATGGTAGAGTTTTTACAAGTTGAAATATAGAATTAACAGGGCAGGGAAAACTGTCATTTCAGGTATATAAAAAGGGCCTTTTTTTAAATATAATTATTTCAAACAGATTCCAGTGGTAGTGCTTGTGGTAACACTTGATGTTTTTCCATGGATATCGTTACATAAAATGTATTTCAAGGGTATAGTAATAAGATGCAGTGTTTCTCTTCTGTAATTCAGTATGAAAGGGGTACCATTTTCTATGGAAGGTACATGAAAGGGTTACCTTTTCTGTCAAAAACAGTATATAAAAGGGTAAGGGTTTGGACCTCGGGGAGGAGCATCCCCGACAAAACTTTGTTGAATACCTCCCCCCCACCCCCTTCCGGACATATACAGTTAAACCTCCTTAATACGGACACCAAAGGGACAGACCAAAGTGTCCGTATTATAGAGGTAGGGATTGTATGAATTTTGGTGTCTTAGGGACCAAGATAACTGTCCGTAATAGAGAGGTGTCCGTAATAGAGAGGTGTCTGTATTAGAGAGGTGTCCGTATTAGAGAGGTGTCCGTAATAGAGAGGTGTCCGTATTAGAGAGGTGTCCGTAATAGAGAGGTGTCCGTAATAGAGAGGTGTCCATAATAGAGAGGTGTCCGTATTAGAGAGGTTCGACTGTATATGTTGCAGGTGAAATCTGGTCTCAGGTTATATTTCAATATTAAATGTGCACCCAGTATTCAAGCTAACCCTAACCCCTAAAAGCACAAAGCTAACTTTAACATAAAGTTAATCCTAGCTAACCCTAACACAAAGCTAACCCTTGGTAACCTTTAGGGTAAATTTATTACAAAGCTAACCCCTAGCTAACTTTAACACAAAGCTAACCATCACAGCACTGGCACTACATGATGTACATTTGTACTAGGCTGGATGATGGTTAGCTTTGTGTTAGGGTTACGGTTAGCTTTCCTAGATTTAATACTGGGTACACATTTAACCTAGCTTGAATATTGATTCAACCTGACAACAGATTTTACCTGCAACATATATACTGAATGAGCTTTAATAATCCTACCTATCTATAACTTGCAAATACATGGAACCTCAATATGCAAAAATAACTGGGTACAATTTTAAACCTCCCAAAAAAACTTGAGAATGGTAAACCTCAACCTAACACCCCCCACCCCCCTCCCCCCCAAAAAAAAACAAATTCACACTAATATTTTTACAGACTGTTGATCATAAATCATGGCCATCGATGTGTTCATTTAAACTGGACTTGAAGGTCATGTGCTGTGTCAAAGATTCATATACATCAGGCACATTAATTCATTTCAAAGTCAGCAAACAGTAATAGTCTGGCTTGTGCTCTTCATAATTTTTATATTCATTTTTCATGCACAGAATATTAAACCACAAATTCATTCTAGATATTTTATATCAGACTCATTAACATACATGTACATGTACATGTGTAGCCTCAATATATAGGTGATGTCTTTTGATAGGCTTTAGTTTGTTCATAGGAAAGGAGAATGAATAGAGAACAAGCCAAAAAAAATATTATACTACAGAGATAAGGCCTGAGCTTTTAATGCTGTACACTGTCTGCTATACCAGTAATTTCATGACAAAAACATGTGTGCCTCTTGATATTATTATTTTACAACATTAGGTGCAATATTACAGCTTAAGTGTTTAAAAGGTTCTTTACATCAAAGTATGTCTAAGTTGATTACCGGTACATACAATATTTTGGTGATGAATATGAAACAACAACCCCTTGTTCCCCGGCTCTTGTTTTAGAAATGTTTTAGAATAAATACCATATTAAGAAATTGTTTTTTCTCTTGAACAATGTAACATAAACTGCCATTTCAACACAATTAAAGGACTATTATTATTAGAATAACAACACAAAATTATGAAAGAAATAAGATATTGAATGACTGTTTTATTAATATTATGTTGAAGTAAAGACTAAACATTATTTGTCATAAAAATGTTTTATAATATTGGTGTGTTCATGAAAAAATTGCTGAACTACATCTACAAAAATAATAATAACAATAATTTAATATTATTATTATTATTATTAACTGCTTGATCCTCAAATTTCAATGTTCATTCAGTTTTATATTTTAAATACACAATGCTGTCTAAAAATTAGCAAAATCATTGTCAAGATTAAAAATTCTCCATTTCTAGATCTAGAAAGAAATTAATTCAAGCCCATACAGGGTTTAGCTACCTTGGAAGACTTTATACATGTAGTAAAAAATTAGCTTTGTTAATGACAGGGAAGATACCAGAAGCTATTTGAAGAAAATTCTAATTTATGTCATATTAACATATTTAAAAAAAATCATTTTCAGTGCTTTGGATCAAAACTTTGATATAAAATTTCCTGTTAATGTACAACTGTACAAGACCTACTTAATGGTGTGAAAAGCCATTAGAATTATATTTTTAAAAGTCCAAAATTGTTATGAAAATAGAAATGAAAATAAACAAAAAATAAACAGAAGCAATATCAGAACGTAGGGGGTAAAATGAAGAGAATGCTGTGTCTATCCCGAATCTTCTGAACAAAAATAAACATTATATCATCGAACACAAGTTGCTGCAATTAAAAATACAACAAAAACATTGCTTTATAATCATTTTTGTATAATCCTACATGCATGACACTCATGTGACTCGACTGACGATAAACATCTGGGAAAAGGAAGGCCCTTGGGTACCATTAGTGTTGTGCTGTCACCTTAATATAAAATTTGACCAATTTGTTAAAAAAATGAATATTCGATTCACGTGTACATGTACACTTGTTGTTTGACCACAAACGGTCGAACTTTGCCCTTCAAAACTCTAGTCCATTGTCAAAACTACAGGTTGTGGCAAATATATTTTTAATAATATCTTTAGTAAAAAAAAAACAACTCGGGGCAATTACGTGATAATCTCTTAAGTTTGGGCGATGCAGTGAAACGACTACGCAACGAGTATTTCCAACTCGAAAAAAAAAACGTTTCACCGTTCATGAATGCTTGATTTTAATGCAGCTAATATTCACAGCAGGGAAGTCTGAAAACTTTACGATTAATCAGCTTTTCTCGAGACCACAGTGATTTTTTTAAAAAAAAAACATGTATTATATAAAAGCTGTTTTTGTTGCAGTAGCTCATAGTTTTTACTTTATTCTAGCATTTGATTTTGCATTACTGCGATCTGCATGAACATGTCACGATTAAGCTTAACTCGCAAATGAATTTCCGATGATAATTAAGCTTACACTTGGAACGTTTTTAAAGACCTTTTTAACGCTCAATTCAAACTGCATAAAGCTTTGGAGATTTTTGGGTATAGGACAGACTTCCGTCTTCTAAATAGCTAGCAAATAGAAATCAATTGAAATATAAGGTACTTGAAAATAATACTGAATTTGTCTTCCATGACTTCTGCGGGGATCACACCAAATATAAGCACATAAGAGCGCACATGTTCACGCCGATTTCATTGAAATAAACAACATTGAAATATAAGTTTAACTTTATATTTCCTTTATGGAGATAAAAAACGCCCCGGGGAGTTATATCAATTGCAGAATTAAAGGCGTAAAGGAGACAGAAGAAATGTTTACACGATTTATACAGCATTGTGTAGGCTGCTTAAAATAAAAACGATTTTTAACCAAGCAGATTTCGCGATAAGAACAGAAATACATGCAAATCAGACAATAAATGTCATGTCAAACTTCAAAACTGCCGGTGATGGCGCTATAAACACTGAATTTTACAGCTCTAATTTAAGCTTAATGATTTAACTTCATCCACCGCATGGGGAGAATTAATAATAAGCTAAAACTTACCTTGGTGTTGAATATTGTTGTTTTCTGTCCTTCCATTTGAATAATGCATTTAGAACCGAGCTCTAATTCCCTGATGAAAAAGAAACCGAAATTATTCAATCAGTATTTCATTTGATCGCAGAAATAACGTATTAACCTTGAGGTATCGATGAAAGAAAAGCAAATTTAGCGAGAATTTCACCTGTTGTTAAGAGGACGCGCGCGTACGGCCACTTTCAATGAAGCCATTGTAATTGCCAAAAGAGCGACGCAGTGCGCTCCTTCGATTAGACGTCTGAGCTAAAATGAAAGAAAATCAGCCACAGTTACCAAGCTGAGTAACCCGAAGAGGTTGCTACGGTTCCAATACAGCACATTTTGATTCCAAAGTGCCAAGTAAACAACTGGTTATTTCTTGTATTGAAGGTAACCCTCTTGTCGTCCGAACAACAGCTCTCTTTAGTCGACTCAATTGCTCAGCTAGACAACTGCTGCGCATTCATAGCAGCCACATCCTACGATACTGAAAGCAGACGTATTGTCGAAGTGGATCCGTTCGCTTTTCCGGCTGTACAAAGATAGATTTCAAGAACTTAACGCGAGTCGATCACAGATGCTCTTCGCTTGAAGAAAGGACGATGGCGTTACAACGATTTCCGCCGAACAAAACAAAATTCCTTGTGGTCTTGTAGGTTGGTCAGGAAGCGTGGAGGTTATTTCCTTTTATGTTCATTCCTGCAGCAAGCTTGAACTGCGAATTCATAAATCTTGATTCACATATAAGCTTATTCAAGCTCTCGTGACTTGATCGAGTTTTCGAGAGTGTATATATTTCAATTTTAAATTCAAGCGAGCTCTTGAATGATATGCGGGCTTTTGACCAATCATAACAGGGATTAGACCATCAACAGCCAATCAAAACAGTTGTTTTTGTCAAGATTTGATTTATATGGGAAAGCCCGCCAATTTTTATAAGAAATCAGAATATTCTGAAAAAATAAAAATTATAGAAACCGCTCCAAAAATCATCGAGAAATAAAGCGATATATTTATTATTGATTCTCCGTTTGCTCTTCTCCCAAAATTTGTGCTCGATATTTTTTAGGACTGCGTTGTGCGTGACGTGTTATCGAAAATTCGAAATATCTGTCCGGGAAATGGTCACTTCTGACGTCTATTGTAACCTAAAGGTGTTGACGAGTCAAGAATATTTTGCGTCAAAATCGGTCATCACCTGACGAAATGTATGCTTAATCACACGTTTTGAGAATGAGAAAAGTTGCATCACGCAATGACCTATAAAAAATTCTCGGAAAAGTTATAAAAAATTAGGCCATTCTGAAAGATAAATTTAAATAATGTTGTTGGGTGTGATTTCACTGCTTTTTCACATTTTAAATTCGAAACAGTTTTCGAAAAGTGATTACCTTGTTAAAAGTTACAATTGCATCAATCTGTTATATTCTTCTCTTTGTCAGAAAGGCATGAGAAATATTCTTTATTTTATCAGCTGTAATTTGTCTTGAATAAAATTTCCTTTCGTAGTACAAACAGTATTTTAATTGTTAACGCCATTATTTGTAATTTTGCAATGGGATGCGGCTTTTGCAATCGCTTTCCTTTTATTTTATTTTTTTTAAATTTCGTAAAATTTAAATATTAAAGCAAACAATACAATGAGATTAGGTTCGTCAAAAATCATTGTGCCCTCTCAAGATTTCATCTTAACTGGCTGTTGAGTGTTATTTCAATATAATGACTCAAAGTATTATTCATAATTCATAACCCAAATTGTTTAAATCAGACCACAACATTCAGTATATTTTTCATACATAATGGGACCAACCCAAGATTTATTCCCGTCTCGTCGAAATCTTACGAGATGGACAGGATTGTGGACCATTGTAGGTAAAATATTAATAGAATAATGAGTCGGTTTTCTTGGAAAACCGGGAAAACGATATTTCCGTTGAGATGCTATCACGTTCCAAAATCCAGCTGTTTGAGAGAAAAGAGGAACAACCTTTTCCTACATGACTCCAAGCAAAACAACGCTCGAATTTTTATTCTGTAAACACCTATTCGAAAAATTAAATACGCTCACAAGGTAGCCTATAGCCTGCAAACCCAGCCGTCTAGCTAATTCTCTCATCGCTCTCGGTCGCAAGAGGCGTTGGTACGTGCGAACGCCCCTAGCGGCCCGGGAGCGATGAGCGGCGGCTGTATCCGCAGGCTATTGTAGGTAGCCTGCGGCAGCATCCGGCTTTTCTACGTGTGAAACAAACGTATGCTGCCTTAGTAATAATAGAAAATGGTGGCATTGTTGCATACGAGAATATCAGCTTTTCTGCCTGCTGTTTCTTGGTAAAGTGAGACAACAAAAGACTTTTATTAATAGAATTAAACGTGCGCATTTAAAAATCTTGAAAAAGTGGATAATGTTTTTTTTTTGTGTGTGTGTGTGTGTGTGTGTGTGTGTGTGTGTGTGTGTGTGTGTGTGTGTGTGTGTGTGTGTGTGTGTGTGTGTGTGTGTGTGTGTGTGTGTGTGGAGTTTACAGCCTGCCCAGCCAGCCCAGGGCGCCTGTTTAATTTTTTATATGATTTTTTTCTTCAAGTTTTATTGTCTTTTTTTTAATTATTCATTATTGCTTATCAAAATAATTTGCACAAATATGTAGTACATATAACACTACTATTCTAATACTAACAGGCATACTAACACACACTGACACACACACACACACACACACAAAAAACTTACACTAACCTACATTACAATACAATACCATAACAAAAGCCTACTATGTAGATGAATAAAGACTTAAGAAATTATAATTTAATTTATTACAAAGGTATAATGCTTTGCCATTTCTGATAATGAACTAACTCTTTGTTATTTTTCTTAGCTATAAATAAAAGTTCTACTTGTTGCGTGTTTTGTATTTTGGCTTTGAGTAACGCCAGGCTTGGTTTAATATTTTTGAAACGACAATAGTAAATGATTTGTTTTCCCATAATAATAAGATGGTTTAGTAGCCTGTTGTCTGGAGCATTGCTGTAATAACCGAATATGATTACCTTGAGGTCAATGTTTTTTGGAAGCAAGTAGATGTTTTGCCAGTCCGAATGACTGATTGTATTGTCAAAAGCAGCATTTAATTTGTTTTGGGCTGTTGGAGGGGTTTGTATTTTTGTTATAAATTCCCAGTAGACAGATTTCGTATTCATCGACATCAGATCAGAAATCTTTACCCTTCACCAATTCGTCTTATCAGACATAATTTCTGTTTTCCAGTCTGAAGGTAAAGCAGTATAGATTCCCATCAGTAAGAAATAATCACTCGCCGTAATGTTTCTTGCTCTAAAAAAATCCCAGTTCTTTAGTTTGTTTTCATTGGTCAGGATATCACGCAGTTTTGTGAAGCCAGCGTCAATAAAATTGCTTTTAAAAACTGGTTTGTTATTAATTAAAATGTATTAGTTGTTCCAAATAACCTCATCAAGGACCTCATCTTTTGTTTTTGGCGTCTGTTGAATATTAAAGCTGGCCCATGCTTCAAGACATTCTTTATAGAATAAAGGCAGATTCTTTGGTAAGTACGTTGGATTAAAATTGCATTGCAAAAGGAAAGAGGATCCCATTTCTTTTAGGTAGTAATCGAGGAATGTTTTCCAAGGGCTATTGCGTTCTTCTAAGTAGCGTTTTAAACACATAATTATTCGTGTTTTGACTAGCGATTCAATGTGGGGCATTTTAAAACCACCGTCTTTGTATTCACTTATTAAAGCTGTCCTTTTGATTTTATCTTTACCCCTCCAGACAAAATTAAAAATCAACGAATTGATTTCTTTCACAACATCTTTGTTGAAGCATATCAGTGAGGCACGATACATAAATTTGGGGATTGCAAAAGTCTTAACAATTTGTACTTTACCAATCAATGTCAGATTCCTCCAGTTCCAATAATTTAAAGTTTTCCTCAGGGATTTTAAAGTTGCATCAAAGTTTAATTCTTGGCCTTTACAGGGCGCTGATCATAAGTAAAATAGATACCCAGAATTTTAATAGCCTGGTTGATTTTTGTAATATCAAGAGATTCCTGGCTATGATGTAAGCTGCCTAGCTAGTAAGCTTCAGTTTTATCTTTGTTTTGTTTGAGGCCGGAACAGTCCCCGAATTTGGAAATTAATTCAATAAGTGCATCATACGAATTTTTGTCGCGTAAAAAATTAGTCAAATCATCTGCAAATGCTATGACTTTGAATTCTTTTCCGTTTATATTTAAACCTTTTATGTTCTGATCCTGTTTGATGGCAGTGATGAGAATTTCTAAGACTAATATGAATAAATAGGGCGATAACGGATCACCTTGTCTGACACCTCTCTCTATTGTAAATGGAGCAGTTGCAAATCCATTGTTCATAATGCAGCTTGTTATGTTGGTATAGAACATTTTCACCCACCTTATAAATGACTCCCCAAAGTTAAATTTTTGGAGGGCTTTAGTCAAAAAACTCCAGCTAACAGAATCAAAAGCTTTTTCGAAAAAGACCAGGAGTGTTGTATAGTTTTTTCTCAAACTCATTAATAATTCATGACGAGAACACAAAGAAAATCACTACCGTGAAGGAGGTTTTGAAATCGTTTCTTAATTTGCATAGATTTTGGCGATTTTATTCCTTCGTTTTCTCCGCATTTAACGATCAGTTTGAGAAGCTATATCAAACACTCGAAACAGTGTTTCATCAGATTTCCAAACACCTTGAAGTGGTTTAAAAAAACTCGGCTGCGCCTCGTTTTTCCAATCCACTTCTCGGTGTTTGGAAATCTGATGAAACACTGTTCCTCGTGTTTGATATATTACGTGAAATCCATTATGTCACCTATAGTTCGAACGGCATCAAAAATGTTTCTACCTTTAACATAAGCACACTGATCTACACTGATTAAATCCGGGAGTACTTTTTCTAGTCTAAGAGCTATGGCCTTGGATGCAATTTTGAAATCTTGAAAAAAGTGATTAATATATTTTTTTTATGCGTGTGTGTGGAGTTAACAGCCTGCCCAGCCAGCCCAGGGCGCCTGTTTAATTTTTTAGATGATTTTTTTCTTCAAGTTTTATTGTCGCTCCAGTACATAATCTGTCATATGGAAATATGCATTGGAAACTGTTTTTGAG